>RSEF01000007.1:36118524-36140690 GCA_003993805.1 Himantopus leucocephalus | reverse complement strand
GAGGGTAGATTTAGACTAGATATAAGGAAGCAATTTTTTACAACGAGGGTGGTGAAACCCTGGCCCAGGTTACCCAGAGAGGCGGTAGATGCTCCATCCCTAGAAACATTAAAGGTCAGGATGGACGGGGCTCTGAGCAACCTGATCTAGTTGAAGATGTCCCTGCAGGGGGTTGCACTAGATGACCTTTAAATGTCCCTTCCAACCCAAACTACCCTATGATACTGTGATTCTGTATTATACAATATTGGTCCTTCACTTTAAGATCTGTCTCATGGGAATCACTAGCCAAAGTCATACTTTATAGTAAAGGTCTGGCCGGGTAGGACATCAGGCACCAGTGTTAATAATTCTCGGCTGAGAAAATTGCTCTGAAAATACAAATGCGAAAGAAGATGCATTTCAGATAATCTTAGAAAATGAAGGAGGAATGAACAAGCCAGCTGGGACTCAGTGGCATTTTCTGATTTGTGTAGGTCCTGTTCCCCTCTTGTTACCAGCATGTGTGCAAACAGTGGCCATGCATTTTGTACTGATTAGCCTGACGGTTTGAAAGATTAGCTTGGTTTGACGTGTAACAGTGAATGCAATTAGGAAAATAGGACCATATGTTATAAGGACCTTAGCTGGATAATGAGAATGGAGAGAGATGAAAAGTGTGTTCCAAAGTCTCAGTGAAGTGATACGTTTAGCAAACAGAGGCTGTCAAATCTCAACTGACTAGACAGAAGGGCTGTTGCATCTAGTTATTACTGCAGAGGATTTACAGAACATGATGAGTTAATGGCAGATAATTTCACAAAGCAAAGACAAATAAGTTAACAAAGACAAAGTCATCAAGAGTCTGCTTGAACTGAAAACAACGTTGTCACGGGCACTAATTTTATTTAGCTACAACATTTAAAGTTACAAATAACACACTTAAAGAGAGATGCAACCCGCAAGATGATGGTAATTTATAAGTTGGTTTGGAAATCAGGATCAAACCGGTCTGAACTTTGCACACCAATTTTTCTATGGTGGATTAAGCTTTTCTTCTTCAAGATATTTCGTTCCTGTTGATCAGACACAGTGAGAAGGCTTCTTCCCTTTTCCATTTTGTCAACACCTTTTTTTGAGGAGTGCAAAAGCTGCAAAGAAGCCCAACAGCAACCTGGTCAGGTACAGTTAGAAAGACTTGTCCTCAGACTCAGTCTGATTTTTGCTGTTGTCTTTATTTATGAAATCACTGTCTGTACCGCTTTGCCATTTAGTATAATGTCTCTTCTTTCCCCAGAATCAATGTTGGTAGCCATGTGTACATGCCTATGAGAGTTGCACATTGTCCTGGTTTGAGGTAAAACAGAACCAATTTTCGGTTCAGTAATTTTACTTCTGTAAACCTCTGATCATACTTTCTGCTCTTCTCAGACGCTGTTGGTTGAGCTCTGTGTGTTTTTATGATCTACTCCTAATGAGACGGTCTTCACCATCCTGTTTCCCAGTGTATTCAGAGTTGGCATGGCCTCACCTTGAATACAGGGTGCAGTTCTGGGCCCCACAATTTAAGAAGAATGTAAAGGTCCTTGAATGCATCCAGAGAAGGTCAACAAATCTGGTGAAAGGGCTGGAAGGTATCTCCTATGAAGTGTAGCTAAGGACTTGTCTAGTTTGGAGAAAAGGAGGCTGAGGGGTGACCTCAGCGCTCTCTCCACCTTCCTGAGGGGGAGAAGTGGAGAAGGAGGTGCTGATCTCTTCCCCCTGGGATCCAGTGATGGGACAACTGTGAACGGTTCAAAGCTGCACCAGAGGAGGTTTAGACTGGACATGGGGAAACATTTCTTTACTGAGAGGGCTGTCAAACACTGGAACTGGCTTCCCAGAGAGGTGGTCGATGCCTCAAGTCATTCTATGTTTAAGAGGAATGTGGACAATGCCCTTAATAGCACGCTTTAACTTTTACTTGGCCCTGAATTGGTCAGGCAGTTGGACTAGACATTTATTGCTGTGCAGCTGATTGTTCCTGTTTAAACTTGAAATTTGTTCCTATTGAATAACACCTTTTTTTTTGTTCCTCCCCCCTCAGATCAACTCCGCAATTCATCAAGATCATCTTGAATTTATTTTTTTCTATGTTCATGTCCCAGTGTGCTTGCAGTTCCCTTCTGCTTCATGCTAAGTGTAAATTTTATAAGTCTGTGCTCTGACCTTCACCGGTCACTGATGAAACATGGATTTGCAGGAAGCTGAGGATGCAGCAGCTCTCTCAGGAGCTGCTTGGCAGGTCCTCCTCTCTGACACTGCCTTCCTTCTCAGTGTGCGCTTTCTGACAGTTTTTCACTATCCACACTAGCAAGCTCATCTAGGCCATGTTAGCATAAGAAGATTTCATGGAGGTAGCGCAAGCATCTTGCCTTGTGATAGAAGAAAATAGTTGACAATTATCGGTGAAGAATCTTGTCATAATAGTGACAAAATTATTGATTAAACTTGTGTTGGCTATTACCCATTTCCCTATTATCTTCTGGGCATTTGCAATTAGCTAATTTAACTATTTGTTCCAATATTTTCTGGTAAGAGGGGTTAAAATGACTGGTTTGTAAATCTCTGGCTCTTCTGTTGTTGTTGTTTTGGGTTTTTTCCCCCCCAAGGGTGTGTGGGAGGTTAAAGATCTTTGACATTTTCCAGTCTTCCTTTTCCTCACCCATTTTCAATGCATCCTAGTTGACAGACTCAAACAGAGCCACCCGTCATAAAAGACTGTGCTGTAAAACATTTTCTAGAAGTGCACAATATATTTACAAATGTTCCTCAAAATCTACATGCTGCATTTTTCAAAACATCAACAAAAAAACCCTCTGGGAACAGAGAAATGCAAACACTTAGAGAGCAGATCAAACCCACAGAAAACACTGGTGTGTTACAGTATTAACCTGGTGATCTTACCAAAGGTTATCAAACATTTGAAGGAGACCTTTTCCCTACTCTGAATGGTTGTATTTTTTCTCCCGTGATGCTCTCATTCCTCTTAAGCACAGAGAAGACAGGATTTCTTTCTAATCTTTGCCTAATTAAAAACAAAAAAAAGATCTCTAATAAAATAATGACTACTACTTGGGGCCATCAGCTCTCCCAGCTAGTCATTAATCCCAAGGAAATGAGCCAGGCTTGATTGTTATTACTAAAATATATTGCTAATGTAATTTAGAGCTTCCTAGAAACAGATTTCTTGAATGTATTCTAGTCTTCCTGGTCCACCTAAAAAAAGTATGCATGAATTTATCCATACAGAAATTAAAATATGATTGCAATAAAGAAATTTAGGGTGTTACTCAGAAAAGTAAGATAGCTGGAATTTAAAACAGCAATGGAAATGACAAATTTAATTTTAACATCTTTATATCAAGGTTGAGTGCCTTCCTGGAAGACAAGTGTTCAGTACAAGTTACAGAAGGTCGGATACATCGATCCAGAGTCCCTTCTGGTCTTAAAGGAAAAAAAAAACCAAAACAGTCATTAGGGAGTAGCAGTGTGTGCAAAAAGAGGCTGCAACAAGATCAGTGGGAAAGGTGCAATTATTTTGGCAACATTTGGAAGGAGAAGAAGGGAACCAGAGAAAACAAGTGTGAGATGATTTGCAGATGACTAAGAGATGACTAACATGAAAATATTACCCCCGGGACTGAAAAGGCACATTTTTACAAACACCTGCATGTACGAGGCATTTTGCTTCATTTTGGGGGACAAGTGCAAACAGAGTGTTTTCTTAGGTGACAACCTTGCTGGGATGAGCATGCGTTGGGGCAACATGCCCCCTCGCACCTCGGATATGGTCCATGCACAAACCTCCCCACAAACGCGAGCGGAGCTGCTCCTTGCTCCTGCTGATTTGGTCTCGCAAGTTAATCAGCACCACTGGCTCCGCTCGAGGGGCAGTCAGGGCCATAACGAAGGGGTCATTCCAACCAGAACAGGTCTCCAGAGGAAGGGGACAAGTCCTATCTGACACCTGAAAGCACCACACTGACGCCTTCTGGTGTGCTACCCCCAGCTTCCAGACACGCTTTCTTCATGTGTCTGAAAGTTTGTGAGCAGTTCCTCTCTTTTTTTTTTTTTTGTTTTGTGGTGTTTTTTTTCCTTATGTGGATCTTAATTGCTTAATCATGTTAATGCAGATGGCTAAAAAAAATCTACTTGTATAATGATATTGAGGATAGCTAATTACATAATCAATTTGTCCATTTATCCATTATTACTAAGAGACGCAGGAAGAAGTCCATCACAATCAATGAGACTTCTTATATGTGAATGGCTATTGATTTTGGAGACTTTTGTCTAAGATGAAATACGAAATGATTTTAAAAATTCATGTATCCCAACAAATTTGCTCAGAAATATCTGGGTTTGTCAATGCTTTAGAGGTAGTGCAGGCTTCTAAATATTTCCCCATTTGCAAAGGATAATATGAATAATGTTCTGGAAAGACAAGAACACCAAAACTGCCTCTTCGTAATCATTTGAACACAAATGAAAAATTGAAGTATTTGAAATCTGCGAAGTTCTTTAGTTTGAAACTGTAAAGAGAGTGGCAGTCAACACCGGCTCCAGTCTCAGCTTAAATAGTGTAAGTGCAGAACTCAATGAGTAACTGAGACTGTAATATGCTGTGCAAAAGGCAAAAAAGGTACAGCAAACCATGATGTGAAAATGTTTTACTTCAGTCTTCTGAGCAATTAGAAGATGCCTCTGTCTTCTTAGAACTTCGTTTTGTCAAGCTGGAAATAGGTCTAAAGAGATCAGGATTTAACAGATGGGTTGTGAAATTGATAATGTATGTACTGCATCTCTGGGGAACTCTGATGCCCTTTCTTTCATGACTGTCACCTCCTAAATATATGTGACAGCAGTAACCCTGAATTTGGCCTGTGTTTTGCAGCTGGAAATGCTGTGTTAAGAACAAGCTTCACAGCTTGGTGCAAACGCTGACCTCGCTGTCATCCATGGTTATGTGCTCAGTGAATTCACCAGCTCTCACCTTAGACAGGTGGAAAAAAAAAAAAAAAGCAAATGACCGAAACTCCCCCAAACCCCTTTTTGGTCTCTGGGCAGTAATTTCAAACACATGTATATATACAAAAGATGTAGGTATAGTGCCCTGGTGCCCTTCTTGTGCTGGTATCCCTGTATTGGGAGGCTCTGCCCACCTCAGCCCCAGCCCCCCAGGTATGATGCTCAGGTTTCAGTGGGACCCACAGGTGATCACGTTGGTCCATCAACATGGCACGACTGTCCCACAGGGCTCCCCAGACCCTTGTGCTGTCTGGGTTAACCAGGGTAAAGGTATGTCCTCCTTCTGGTTAGCTTCTAAAGTTGCACTTTTATATCAGCAATATGTTTATACCAGCGTAACTGCCTCCATAAACAACAGTGCTGTGTCGACAAGGTCCAAGGATTCCCATAAAAATTGGGTTTGCTCTATCCTTGATGCATTTCATATGCTGTAGTTCTTTTATTATTTTTCCTCTCTCCAAAATGATAGCTTTTGGGTTGTTATGATACATATTTGATGATGTTGGCTGATTAGTTTGAACTTCTGTCGCTGATGTTCCCATGGATGTGCGATGGAGCTGATACCTCCCCTGCGCTCTCCCTCCGGCAAACAGCAAGGATATTTGACTATCAAGTCACCAAATGATGAATGTAACGTGTCAGCCAGGAAAAGCTTAATATTACAACAGGAAGACTGTGAATATAAGATCACATCACAGTTACCTTAGGTTGAATGGAACAGACTGACTGGTGATTAGCAATCAAGAAATAAGGAAAATACCCGTTTCTGTGCTAAAACCCAACTGCCTCCGAGTCGTCGTCTATGAGCATTGCACAAATTATCCTTGCTATGCTGCCTGAAATCAGTATTTCTTGTATATTTTGCAGAATTAACTTTAAAAAAGTGTTGCTGTCCCTATGTTCCCAATTCACATGTGCTCCCAGAGGAAGGCACGTGCAGGGTGGAGAGCAGGACGATTGGCCGTGCTCCCCTTGGTGTGAGCCCCCTTGCAGCAGAATTCCCCCTTCACTCCTGGTTTTTGTGAGCCCCACTGCAAAGTTCTGACCCAAAACACACTGCAGTTAAAGGCAACTCTTTTGTGAGATTCACTTAACTTTGTTGCTGACCCTAGCAGAAAAATGAAAAGTTTGCCACGGGGCAGTTGGTGCGTTAAAGCATGCTTCATTACATTTGGTTTATTTATTTTGTTGGTTTGAATGTTAAGTTAGGAATTGGTAAGTCACATTGTCCGCATGGCCCCAGTGAAAAGAAAACACCTTACAGAAATTTTGTTTTGATGGACGGAGTAATTGCTGGACGCTTCAGGCTACTGATGTAGCCAGCACCTAGATCACACGCAAGACGGGGATCTTTGTACAGCACAGTCCCATCTGCAATTAGTTAGTGATGGGGTATTGTTTTCTGCCTTTCTGGTATGTACAGAGTGATTTCTGCCTCGCTGATGACTGTAAACATTGTTCTAAGTACTATTTTATGATCCCTGTAGGAATAGCAATGTAAACAGCGTAATTATGTTCACCTTTGAGGCATATCTAGAAACTTTGTTCTTCCAGAAGAGTGATAACAGAAATGAATACTGCTGACAAGGTAAACAGAGAGACACCACAACCTGCTTGTTAGAGACAGCTAATGCTTGAGGGAACTACGCATTCAACACCATAGAAAAAATAGGGTTTTATATTTATCTTGTGCACATGTTGAGATTTATTCATAAATGTATTACTACATGGGAAAAATATTAAAAGCAATACATTCTGAGATCTTTCTTCTTCCGAAGAAAGCATGAAGACTTACTATTAGTAAGCTGTATTTCTGTATATAGTTATTATGGGTACCATAGATCACATGCAAATTTGTGTCTATTTCTACCCACACTTTTACGGCGCTGGCAGGGTTCCTCCAAGGTAGATGTGCGTTTGGAAGACACACACTACCTTCAAACTTCAGCTTTTCTTTGTCTAAACAGAGTATAGCAAAGCATTCTGCTGTAGCCTCTCGGGTTGTTCGCTCTTCACAGCGAGGAAACCTCAGGAATATTTCCTATCCCTTGGACTCCGCGGTGTAACACAAATAGATCCTTTCTCACAACTGCAGTTATTTTCAAGGGGTTTTGATACTTATAATAAACACATAGATATGGTTAGGAGTTACAGAGCATAATTTAACGAGTTGCTTTTGCTACCATAAAACAGTAAGACCGGGGGGGAGGGGGCAGAAAAATGTCCATATTTAATTCTGACAAAATTCTCTGCAGCTTTCTCAGTTTCTATACCAAGATTGAACGTGTTTTGTGTTCTGGCTGGAGACACTGGAAGACTCGTGGGTCCTTGCACATAACTTTTACTCCACTGCTCACAGTTTCCCTCCTCCACAGCTCACAGCTCAGCTGAACAGCAGAAATCGTACTGCAAAAGCAAGTTCCTTCCTCCAGCTTAAGCCTCCTGCAAGTGGTTTTGGTTTTTTTTTTTGAAGCTGTCCTTTTCTTCTCTGACTTTTGGGAGAAGAGCCAACATCTCTCTCCTTTTTTACATGTGAGCCTCTTCCATTCTGCGAACGCAATTGCATTGAAAAATCAATTGGGATGAACTGGTTTCTCAATTTTGTACCAAGGTATCATCCTAATTTGAAAAGGAATCCTAATATCTTCATGACCCTCCATTATTACATCAATTTGGGTTATATTGCATTCAGGTCACATGTTCCTATTGACAGACCTGAGAACAAATGCTGGATTCTAAACACATGGAGACATTCATGATACAGTAGTTTCATAGCACTGAAGACAGTTTCATAACATAAGACAAATTCTACAAATAGATGCACCTGCTAATTTGCAGATGGAGAATATAAAGTGTGTTATTACTGTGGAACTTCTGAATGCAATTTATGTATTTGGCTTATTCATAAATTATAGTCACAGTTTTAGAATAAACATCTTCAGCTTCCCACTGCAGAGAGAATTATTCTCAGCTTTTAAATACTGCTTTTCAGCAGATTAATCCTGGTTGTAAGATATCGTAAGGTAATAAAGGTACATTTTCCACCTAACTGCATTTGGGGATGGAAAATACCGAACGATAACAATAACAACTATTCTTGGCATTACTATAGCAACTTTCATCCAAAGATCTCCAAATGCTTTCCAATAAGTAATTAATTAGGCCTCACAGCACCCTGGAGAGTTAATTACAAATTATCAAGCATAATCTCAAACCATTTCCATTGAAACTATTCTTGTACTCTTTCCAGAGGAAAACAAAATATGCTGGCTATAATACTATGACCTTTCTCTCCCCTGCTTCATTTGGAAAACGTAATTAGATGAGAATTTGAATATATCCAGTTTTAGGGAAAGATAATATAATTACTGCCTGACCATAAAACTCATTACAATTTTCAGTTTCTTCAGTGAGATGATATTTTTTAATCTAGCTCTGTTTAATAAAACAACAACAAGAACAACAAAAGTAAAACTGCTAAGTATTCCAGTGGTATTCCAGAGAGATTTTAATTTGTGGATGTCCATCTGTTCTTCTGTCACAAGGGTGTTTGGTGTTGAGGCTGTTTGATCCAGGCTTTAGCTCTGACACAGCAAGAAGAGGAGGACGTGTCTCTGCCGCCTCCAGGCTGAGTGCTCCTCCAGGGATGCAGCAAGCTCTGCTAATCCAAATAGCGTAATTTGGACTTGCGAAGGTACTTGTCAGAGAGCTTTGTGTCCCAGGGAATGTCAGAAGAGAACAATAGTATTTCATCTCACGTTTTCAACACGGCCAGAGAAAAGGAAGGAATAGACTGAAATCTAAAACAATACCCCAACATAGCATAATTGGAAACATCCTGGATTTCCACAAACAAGAAGTAGAAGGCAAGATATAACTCTTGCCATCAGAGACCTGAAGCTGTAATTTTACCTTCATCTCATATAATCATAGGAGTAATTAAAACCCTTTTTATTTATGCTAGGTTATGTCTTTTGTTGCAACATAGTTATTGCTTGCTTTTGATATAAGATGAAACTAGTTTACTTGGTTAATTATCTGAGGGCAGAGATTTCTCTCTTTTCATATACTAATTTTTGGGAAAAAAAAAAAAAAGAAGATAATGATGCTCCTGTTTGCAAGAATAAAGCTTGTGGGCAATTTGCCATCTGAAAAAGTTCCAGTATTTTAGCAGTGAAAATATAGTACGCATTCATGGTCATAGAAAAAATGTACAAAAATCATACAGACATTTCAAAGGCTATTGTGCTTAATATGTGACATTGTCAGTGAAGTCCAGTTGTTCTTTGTTTAGCATAGGCATCTAAAAGCAGTGATGAGAGAAAAGCTGGTACTGCGGAACCTAATTGAAAGGTTTGCTTCCCCATCAGCTGTAAGTGGTGAGATACATGTGTGTAAGTACTAAGGACTTAAACATGGATATGACATACCAAAGTAGTACAAAGTTCATGAGGTACCTTCCCTTTTTTGAAAATTTTAAAGGGAAGTCATTAATAAGAAAATAAAAGGTTTATGAAATTTCACAAGAGCTACCAGAGGGATTTACCCTCCTAGTAAATTTACAGACAAATAAAAGATAACCTTTGGGAAAATAATTGAGGGCTCTGAAGTGTAAATATGTGTTTACAGCTGATTTTGTGCCACTGCTTTATCCCGGCAGAAAGGAGAGCTAATTTTCTGAAAGCGTTATTTTATTACGCATCCAATGATCGCGTTGTGTTCTATTTTCATATCTGCACACGCAATCCCAGCAAAGTCAACAGCTTCATCCAGGTGTGAAAGATAATTTGATCCCAGAAGCGATTCCAAAGTATAATAGAAATGAATGTTATTTGTCTCTACAGTTTTTTAAGTGTAACCAAACTAATGAGAAAGGATGCGGAGTCTGAATTCAGTTTGATTAAAGCTCTAAACATTGATTGGGCCAAGAAGATAATTTAGAGGCACACACAGAGAAGTTTAGCGCTGGTGAAGGCATAATGAGGAGGAGAAGAAAGCCCTAGGAAAAAGCTGAACTGATATAATTACATAAGGGAATAGGGTTGTCGGTGTGTGCTGTAAAACGCCTATATGCAAATAAGCATATTAACAGCTCAGGCCTTCTGTTTTTCAAACAAAAGAAGATGTATGGTAAGAAACAAGAATTTGTAATTGCACTGTGGGACAGAATTGAACTGAAGAATCTTCTTATAAACACTTACAAGAAACCACGGGTCTCGAGCAACCCTTGCTAGCAGATTTTCATCCATCTCCTGGAAATGAATGCTTGATTGGCAGTCCTTCCTATCGAAATATTGAGCGAGTAAAATCTATCCGCTCAGCTGTATGTACACGTCAGCAAAAGCTGCACAGGGAGAACAAGGGTGATTTTATCTGCTACTCTGGGACACAGCAGTTCTGGTTTTCTTCAATGGATCAGGCCAATTCGAGCATCTTGAACAAAGTTTTCTCTGGTTTATATTTACTGTTACTTTTAATAAGAGTAGCGACATTTTTCTATGTCAGAGACAGGCTAATGCTCAATATTTAGGGGAGGCTTAGATGATGAATTCTCCTTTAATGTTAGTCTTGAAAAGAACACTAAAGTGGGTCAATACAGTGTTAATCTTTTGCCAGCAAAGCTCTTAATTTCTTTATAGAATTTAAACCACTCTTCTTCCCTTTCCTGGAAGTTATCAGATAAAAGGGGGCAATTATTAATAATACAATGCAGATTCAATACAAAGCAAAATATCTACTATGGGAGCTCAAAAAGGAAGCTAAAATCTTATATGTGCACTTTCACTCAATCTAATAATACTGAAAAATTACACATCCTGTCAAGATGAAATTAAAATAATGGTTACCAAGTAACACTTTTAGTTTATTTTAAAAATATACATCAGCAGCATAAATTTCTGTGAAGGTATTTAGGCTCTACCCATCATTAAAAGGCTGAACTGTGGTGGCTGTATCTCACTTCAAATTAAGAAGCACCTAAGTCCAAATATGGCCCACGTCTCTTTTAGATGCTCCAGAAATTAATGTTCACATCTTATTCAGAGCACACAGGCAGCTGGCTGCAGGGAAGGCGGGGGCTCTGGGCAGGACCCCAAGGTGGGAACACCAGAAGGACAGAGGGAGCTGTGGGCTGGCTGGCGAGCACACATCCCCAAGAGGGTCCCCAATCAGCTTTTTTAGGGCTACAGACACAAAGTAAAGCAATATCTGGATAAGGTAAATAAATCTGAGCCCCGATGACACAGGCTGATAAGGAGTAAAAGTCAGTAGACTTGTTGCAACCTGTGTCATGCTAATTTTGGATGTTTTGATAATTTAACAATGAAAATAAAGACCCATGGAAAACACGTTTCTGCAGCCAAATCAATCTAGGTTTCCTCTGCACTCTTCTTTTTTTTTTCTTTTTCTGGGGAAAGGAGAAATCAAGGGAAGACCAAGTAAGCTTTTGCAGGTGCACTGTAAACATTGGGGTGTTAAGGTACCCTGTGGATGTTAAGGCTTTATTTGCCTCAGGAGTGACGCTGTCAAGGAAGGACATTGGACTAGTGACATTTTCCAGACATGACTCTTCCCGGGAAAGGTGGTGGTGACATTCAGCCAAGTTTTACTCTGTGTAAAACTGGGACATCAGCGAAAAGGCTAAATAGATCAGTCTAGGTGGGTTTCTGGGTTCATTTTACTACTTTATTTCCCCCCGGATCCTCATTACGTGGAGAAAAGTTGAATGATAGTAGCTTTAACAGAAAAAGGTTCTTCATGTAACAGCCATGGCAGAGCCTTTCCTTGAGCATGACCATGACCAGGCAGAGGCAGAAGAGTGCAAGCAGAATTTAGCTCTGCTGGACTTGAGTGACAGCAGAAGGGATCTCATTCTTTTACTTTTGCTTTCCATGGGGATGGGAATGCCGAGTGTTTCTGAACTTACAGTGTTTGACAGCAGTAAATGAAACCTAAATAATGGGAAATATTGCTCATTTTTTCCTGATGAGTCTTTCCTGAAATGTTTCACATGGTCAAAGATACATGGAGAAAGGAAGCTGGCTTGTCTGTTAATGTAATTATATGAGAAGAAAGGTAATCAGCTGTTTTCATGCAATCTGATAACGAACTACAAGCTGTGCAAAATCTGCTCGCATAGTAATAAGAAAGATGCACAATAAGCACTGAGTGTGATTAATTATCTGAGTACATTTGTATCCAATTTAGCAGCAAAGAGTGACACGATCAGAATATTTGGTCTGTCTGGAGACCGGAACAGAAGCATGAATGAAAGAAACTCGAGTGCATTCTGGCAAATGCTGCACTTAACGTATTTGGTGTAGAATACAAAGCCTTGGAGGTAATTAGCAAACATAGTCCTGATAGCAGTACGTGCATGACTCGCATTATTGTTAATGGTGAACATGTGCTTAACACCCTGAGCGCTCTACCAAATCTTCATTGAAATAGTTTCAAAAGATGTCCAAAATGCTGCAGAGCCTGAAGTAAAACAGAATGCTGATGCCAACTAGCGTGTGCAATAAAATCCATGGCAAGAGAGCACACTGATTAGGTGATGTTTTTCAGAATATTATCTTCGGAGCATACTTACTAAACAGTCAGCAGACACTACACTATATAGAGTTTATCCTGCTCTGTGATATAATTACATAAATCTAAACTACCTTTTTACAAGTCAGACTTCTACAACCATGAGAGAATAGACTTCACTCATTTCTCAGAACAGAAGCATACTTATGTCTCTAATTTGCATGCAATCAAAGTTTAAAATTCAGCACCCTGTGATTTCTGCTTAGTGCTACGGGCAAATCTTTTTGAAATCTAATGTATACTGTTGAAGAAGGTCAAAATTAAGAAAAGGCAGAGCTCAGGGTGAAAATTTTGAAATCTGGGGGGAAGCAGGTCAAAGGTTTTGCAATAACAACTACCACCAACTGCAGGATGAGACGTTACATACCAATCTGTGTCAATATACCTCGCTTTCCAACAGTGGGGTGTATATAGGGCTTCTGATGTCATACTTTTTTTAAGCATAAATTATGATTGCCACTGCCTACACAGTGGCAATTGCCCTCTAATTTATTCTGCTACCTTAGGAGAGCCCAAGCTGCTCCTCTGTCCTGGTGAAGGCTCACTCCTTCAGCCCACGTCTTTGCGGTCCGAAGCTCAGTCAACGAGCATCTCAGAAACGTGACGTGGTAACCATGGTGAACAGGCAACGAGGGAAGTTACAACCATTATTCTGTATCTTTGAAAGCAAAACCCCACAGAAACTATTTATTAGGTTTTACTGAAAATAGCAAGCGGCAGAAAGAAGTTAGGATAAGAGAGGAATTATAACCAGAGTGGCTTTCATAATGGAGCATTCGATACTTGGTAGTACGGGTAGAAAAAAACCTCTCTGCTGTTCCTATTTATTTGCCCAGAACCCTACTATTTCAGAGATAGTCCTTGTGATCAATACCTGCTTAAAGACCCACAGAGTAAATCCAGATGACTGGTGTTCAAAGTCTTGTTAAATTGTTGGTAATTTTTTCTTCTGAAACTGGCTCTACCTCAGCTTGCGAGCCAGGCTTTGCAGAAGCTGCAGTAGGACAAGGAGTGATGTACGCAGGGAATGACCGGGGCTCTGCACACTACTGAACGGGAGAATGACAAGGAGAAAGCACAAAGAGAGGAAATTGGTTGCGCATCGGGGTAATGAATATGTGGCACAAAGGTAATTAAATGAAGAATGGTTTAGCAAAGGAATAAAGCTATAGTATATATCTTCATGGAATAAACAGGCAGGGGATTTGTGTAAAGTTCACATCCCTGTGGACATCTACTTGTTACTTCTATGTAAAAATATGCACTAGAGTAAAATAACAAATACTTGAAGCGTGGTTTGTGAATGCTCCCGGCTGTGGCCTCTATGTTTTTGAAAATAGATACTGTCATGGAATGGCCTGCATGTTCACCTCATGAGACTACCTAAAAGCTGCCTAAAGTAGATTATGCAACCGAATAAAAATATTTCCAGGCTATAATGCTGAAGTTTGTTTTAAATGCTGAAACACAGTTAGTTAAGGAAACTCCACTTTCTTTATGTGCAAGAGGAAAGAAATAGTTTGGAGCAAAGACAAAGCTCTGCAAGATGCTTAACAATTGTTCATTACCATTACAGGTGACGTGCATATAGATGTGCAAATACTGCCAGAAAACATTCATCTGAAGTATTCACACACACACAATACACACAGCCTAAGCTCACAAAGCAAAATATTTACCGAAAGTGCAAAGAGACTTTATAACTCTATGAGTTTCAGCATATTAACATTCAAAGAAAAGGTGTTTGTTTTAGTTGGAGGGCTGAGTATTTCAATAATGATGATTTATCCAACACTTATGCAACATTTCTGTGCATGTATCTTATTATGAATGGTTTATTAAATCGGTTAAAGTGGTCAACAGGCACTGCAAATGCATTTACTTTAAATTTAATGTTGCACGTTACATTAGAAATGGCTGAATAAACATATCTAAGACATTTAGCAGTGTGAAGTGCAACCCTAAAATTCAAGTAAATGTGTTTTTAATAGTGGTTGATGTGTTATGACTATGCTGTGCCATAAATGTTATACATACTATTTTTGAGGTATTTACACATTGCTAGATTCCATGTATAGTACTCCTGTGTTTATGAAATTATATAAACAAACATTAAAATAAGTGTAACAGTCAAGTGTAAAGTTCCCTTTCAGATCCGCACAGCAGATACCAGTTTGGATGCTCCAGTCTCGTTAAGTGTTCGGGACTCTCACTGAAAGTAGTAAGATCAAAACTGCAGTTCAAACAGGCAGTTGAAGTGTTGGCATGTTTATCTGAGTTCTGTTGATATGGAAATCAGAAATGGCAAATTTGCTTGTTTCCATACATTCTCAGTGAAATCAGATACGATAGAACTTAATATGTTAAGGCCAGTTCATGACTATTGCAAACCAACGTATGCTGGAGTCTTTCATTAGATCTAGACTTCTTTATAAGCAGTATGGGAACCATATCTATAGGGAGAAATACATTAAGTTGAAGTTAAGGTTGCCTTAACTGAAGGTTAAGTTGATTATCAACCTCTAATTTTCAGTTACTTAAAACTCTCTCCTCATTTATGTTTGCTTTTGGCTACATAACTTAATCCACATTATTTTGGATTTCATCTCTGGCTATACCTACAAGAACATGTTATTTGACAGCAGTGTCCTCTTGTATCAGAGGTGGTATTCGCTGACTTTGTAATAAAAACTTTCGCAAAGGGGAAATCCTTGCAAACCTCGGTCCCCCCGAGCTGGGCAGAGAGTTGTTGCAGACCTTTGTGATCGTCACGCACGGTCCATACTCCCACCGCTCCTACTGAGGGGTGACTCAGCCTGCTCATGTTGGGTCTCCAGCTGTTGGAGCAGCCGTATCTTTTTTGCCTTTTGGGGTTTCTGTCACAACAAGGTCACACTGACACCAAAAAGACTATCTTGCCTTTTCTTTTAGCCACGCTGGTGCCAGAGGCAGGGAGGGGGTATGAAAACTTATCTGACTGAAATGATGAAAGGTAAGGACTGGGATGAGTGAAAAGGAGGGAAATGAAGGGGGGCACCAAATGAGGTCATAGGAAATGGATGGGATATGATGTGAAAGTAAAAATAAGAAAGCTGAAGAGAACATTAGGAGCCATAAAGAAGAAGGGACAGGAGTGATGGTGATGGTAAAGGAGGGACTTGAATCAATGAAAGGGCACTAGTCAGGGCAGAAGTGGGACAGGAGGTAGGAAAAATAACAGCAGGCAGAAGGAGCTAGGGGAAAGGGAATTGAAAATGAGAAGCGAGTTATAACCACATAAGAACATAAGGCAGCCAACCACTGACACACCCTGCTCAGCCGTGTTCGTCAAACGGGTCATTTACTACCCCGGTCCACTGCTAGTAAGGGCCCTTCTGGTAAAATGTGGTCCTGTACCTATATATTGTGTACAGCTATACAGTGGGTTGTAAAGTGGGTGCACAAAGAGGACACCGCAGTTCATAACTCCTTTAGTGTTTGACAGTCAATCTAAGCATGCTCTTGAGACACAGAAACAAACACTTATGAAGAAGGTCGGTCACAAGATGTCCCTCTTAGATGTGTCCCAGTGGCTGTATGCCTATGCTTTTATGTGTCTGCAATGAAAAAGATGAATCTGGGTAATTCAGTTCTGGAATGGATAAGTGTCAGAAAAAGGTCTCCGTCTGTGTGAGGCAGAGAAACATGCAGTGAGACCTGAAAGGATGCCACTAATGGGGAAGCAGGCTGGGACAAAGGAAAGGACCCAGCAGGTATCACCTGTGGGGCAAAAAGACCTATTGCCCCTTCTGGTTTTATTTTTTTGGGGGATAGTGTTTGGAAGCTCCCCTCTTTCCCATTCCCATCTTGGCATGGATTGGGAAATGCTGAGATCGCCAAAATCACCAGTCTACAAGCACATCCACAAAGTAGTGTGCAGCACATCAGACCTCTGAGCTGGGGAGGTTTTATGCCTGTAATTGGGAGCATCCACAATTCTCCGTTGCATAAATGAGATAACAGACCTTTTTGTCTGTCCAGAGCAGAATCATTTTCATGACTTTACACACCGTAAAAGCTCTTACCGCATTGCCTACAGTCTGACTTTCCTTAAATGAAACTTTTATCTCAACAGCTTGTGATATTTGCAACCTGGGAGGACACCCACTGAAAAAATAATATTAGAGCATTTCAAGGCTGTCCACAGCTCTGTTTAGCTCTAAATGATACAATTCTTGAATTAGCTACTGTCTGTTTTCAGTAGTTTTCCATTACAAGGGGTCAGGCACCAGAGGAAATAGTTTTCTAAATCAGAAAGGAATATTAAATGACACAGCTGATAAGTATGAACATTGGTGCAGAAGATTTATTGAGTAATGTGTTAGGTTGATAAATGATAACATTTATTTGCAATTTGAGGATGTGACCCAAATGACACTCATTAGCTCAGCTTGTGTAGAACCGATTAGTTTTGTAAATTTATTATTTGTCTGGTGCTATTGGAAGAAGAGTCTGTTTTAATTGATTGGAAATCTGTTTTATTTCAGTGAATATTACGTATTCTGTTCTTAATTGTATTCTGTTGTTTCCTCCTGAATGTCAGGGATATTATAGTCTATTACTTGAGCAGGGGAGTACTTGGCGTCTTGCTAAAAGGCTGTAGTGAATGCATTAATCCATACATAGAAGGATGGTAATAAAGCAAGATTTCTATTACTCACTGGGCTTCTTAGGAGTACACTGGGAGTGAAATGAGGAAGCAGTTGGCTCACGGACGAGTTGCTCTCCTTCTGTTGGTGGAGCTTGAATGACACGTGTTCAGTTTCCCATAAAAGGTTCATGTATTTTGGAATCGTGCTCTGAAATACATGTTTTCTTGGCTGTGCCCATCAGCAGTGCCAGATGAGGACACTGAGGAAATGTCTCTGGCTCTCTTCTGGACCTCCAAGAGTAAAGTGCGGAGGTTTGGAGAACCTGAGAAAAAAATGATGTATTTGGGGTTTTGCTGCAAAATTCCAGTGAATGTTAAAAAATTACAATTTTCCATAGGTCTGTCTATTCCAGAAAATGGAATAGGAATTATTACCTTTGTTTTAGGAGGGTTCAAAAAGCCTAAATTGAGAGGGCTTCCAGGAGCTGGGGTCCGTGCAACAGTCTGAATTAGGAAAGAACCTTGAAAGGTATTTTAATGAGAAACACTGACCTGTTGAAATCAGGAGAATGTTTGTTTCCACAAAGATATTGATGTAAAACTCTTCAGAGAGGAAGGCTTGCATGTTATTGAAGTGTTCCATTGCAACCTTTTCTAAACCTATTTAGGTGTTTTCTGAAGGCTGAAAATTAATTTTGTTTTGATACTTGTTATCCCTTGCTGAAGTGTAAACATTAGAAGATCAAAACTGAAATGAAACCTGAGAAAAATAAAAACTTTGACTGGACCCACGAGAACTCCCTCAGCCTCACAGCCCTCTTCTAACGGGGGGTGAAACCTCGCCTCCTCACCCACACCTGGCAGCCACAAACATCCAAAACCACAAAAATTCTGGTGAGACCAGAAAACTATTTCTTGCCTAGTTGACTCATCGTGGATAGTTGTTTCATTTAGTTTCAGATAATTTCTGCTTCCTATAAATAAGCTGTAACATATTTGAGAGAAGAGACAAAATAAGAAAACTGTCTTTTTGTTTCAATAGGAGTTTTGTTTATTATATCATCAGGAAAGACAGCAATATTTCCTAAACCTAAAAAAAACCCCCACAAAACCAACTGGAGGGTTTTTTTTTGAGGTGTCCAGGTCTTCTAGGACACCATGGACTAACTTTAGGGTGAGGAAAACCTGCAAACGCACATGGCACAAGATATGTCAGCAGATCCAATGGCTCCTGAGAACTTGTCTGCCTGATCATGTACAACCAAACTCAAAAAAACTGCCCCAACCTCAAACACATCTATTTCTTCACAGCTGATTTCCCCTGACTCTTCTCCTGTACTTCCAAAGTAAGGCTAAAAAAGTTCTCCTGAAAGGTGACAATGCAACAGTGTTGTTCAAAGAAAGCACAAAGGAACAAGCCCTTCCCTCCTAAAAAGAAACATTTCGCTCATGAGAAGAATTTGCCCTTCCTAGGAAATACTGAGATTTAAATAATTTTTCTTGGGAAAGCTGAAGTCTGGTGTTTGGAGGTGTAGGACACACAGACTCCTGTCCTTGCCCTGCCATTCCTCCGCCTCCCAAGGGCAAGCCCTCGCCATGGGGTTATTGACCGCTGTGCAGAAAGAGGACTTTTGGTCTCTTGCATTTGAGCCATACAGGTGTACTCATCAGAAAAGGGACCTTTCCTCGCACATCCCTGTTGACTGTCCTGGGTATCAATTTGCTTCAGGGGAGGTATTTTTCATCCTGAACAGAACTTGCAGCTAAAAAGTATTTCCTGACAAAAGGGTTTGCTCAGCCAGTGTTTTCTACCAAAAAAGGCTCAGCTATGATAAATTATTCTCCACTGATGGCAATTCATTTTGTCAAAAAAAAATTCCCAAATGTGGCCCATACTGACACGGCCTCCTTGTTTGTTTGTGCAGTCAGTGCTCAAGGCTCGGTGACGGCAACCCGCTCTGTCTCAAGGCAGGACAGCACGGCTCCTGCTGTATTACTGAGGGAGTTTCTGCATGCACAGGGCACGTACGTTTTTCTAATGTGTAACAAATACACAAGCATCCTGCTTTTTCACACAAATAGCTGTATAAAACTGCACTGTAACTTTCTTTGGTTACCTTTGCTTCCATCAAAATGGGTTTCAGACCCACCTTATGGTGAGATACTGACATTTTCCTGCCTCTTCATATTCTCACATTATTCTCAGAGCCTCATTTTAGATCTTCTTTTCCTGGGTGTGACTTATTTCCTTCAAAAATCACATCTTTCTTCATGTAGTTGTGAGCTACTAAGACCACGGAGCTGACTGATAGACTGTGATTGCACATGCTGCAAGAGGCAGATGCACGGAACCCTGAGGGCTTTCCATACTTACTGGTATAAATCCTGGCATCGGGGTTTGTGCCAAAGTTTTGCCCAAGTACAGCATCCACAGTCAAAATACACATCTCAGCAAATCTGGCTAGCGCTGCCATCCCCAGGGTGGGCTGCTTAAATTACGTCTCTTGCCATTTTGTGTCCTGGAGCAGACACAGATTAGCCTTAAACTCCATCTCTGCCCTAGCTATTTTCTTGGGTGTGAGTGATCTGTACTAAAAGCACAGTACAAGATGACACTTAAATGATGTTTTCTTAATTAACATAGAAACACGTTTAATCCAGATTTAAATATCCTGAAACAATTTTTTTTGTCTGCTATTTTAAGCAACACATCAGTTACTGCAGACAAATCTTTGGAGCAGAAAACGCTGTATGGCTTTGAATGAAAACATAAACCGTCTTGTAACTACAGAGCTGCTACTTGCACCTCCATAATGACATTATCCCTTTTGTTGTTCACACATTATCATTTGCAGTGCAAAATAAATATGCACAGTAAAACTGTTAATGAATAGCACTTGGATGCAATTTCAGGAATAGACCTTAGGCATGCTTTGGAGCATGTGAGAAAGTGTAGCTCTGTGTTCATACGATCAGCCAGACTTGAGCAAATCAAGCCAATGACAGCATTTTTTTCCTGATAACTATCATCTTTGGCTAGTTCCAGTCTGCCAATATTATAAAAATTGCGTGTGGTGCTTTATCTATTGTATGATCCCTTTCTGATGGGAAAATTTTCCCCTTTTTTATAAAAACACCAAAGAAGGACATACAGCAGCCAAGCAAAGCAGCTGCAGCTCATACATGAAATTACAGCTAGGAACAAATATTTTAAAGTGCTGCACGGTGCACGTCTATCGTGCTCGCCTTGCAGCAAATGATAGCAATACGGTCATTAGCCCACTATCTTTCTTGCACTTGCGTGACCTTGTCCTCAGTGCGGCCGCTGCCTGTCGTAGCTGCTGAACATCAGCACCAATACTGCTGCATATGTCTGACAATTCCTATCACATCTGCCTCCAAAATCAACATCGGAATGTTCTTATTTATACAACTACGGTAAATACCCTCCACCCCCAATTATTTTTTTTCCTTCCTTGCAAGTAGAACACATTATTATCTTTCCTTGGTACAAACCGTGCCAGCCCCATGAGACTGTAGGCAGTACTGAAAAATAAATGCAGCATTTCCTCTGGGTTCTCTACTTATGCTTTCCACATAACTCAGGGACATAGGAATTAATATTGCTAAACACTGAGAGGAAGGACATAGTCATTTCATTACTAGCCCACAGATAACACTAGAAGAACCGATTATTATTCTTTAGTGTTGCAGCACAATCCATAGGTTCAGTGATTCAGTTTCTTCCCACTAATAAGTCTACAGCAAAAAAATACCTTTATAAGAGAGCATTAGGCATGTTCCAGACCAGACCTCAGGTTGTTTTGCTGAGGATTTACTCCATTTCCTACCAGAGCTCTGTGGTCTGCATGGTTTATACTAAAGGAGCAAGAGTGCCTTGAGCCTTTATCCTCCCTCTATCTGGTGGGCTTGATGCTGGTAAAGATAACCATCAGGTCCCAGTATAATCAGCTGGAATAGCCAACACCTTTGTTTTTTTTCTTTTTTTTTTTTTNATGCCTTGAGCCTTTATCCTCCCTCTATCTGGTGGGCTCGATGCTGGTAAAGATAACCATCTGGTCCCAGTATAATTAGCTGGAATAGCCAACACCTTGGGTTTTTTTCTTTTTTTTTTTNCTGTAACGCTCAGCAGTGTTGTGGGGGCAGACCTTTCTGCTTAGGGAAGGTGTAAGAACTGTACCTAAGCTGGACCCACTATATTTTTAAAATCATCCATTAACTCAAGAGTACAAAGATTGAAATACCACCTACAGCTTTGACACTTTATTCAATTTTTAGAGTAGCACGGTAAAGGTAAGGAGTTAAATTTATGCCATATATGAGAAAAAGACTCAAAAAGTGTAGCATATTTAGCCTGAAAGAAAAAGCAGACTGGATGATGATCTCATTACAGTGCCTAAATATATAAAAAGATTATAGAAGAATCTGGTCATGACCTACCTGGCTGGACTCTGTGAAAATTAAGGGAAGATATATTGACCATGACGGACAATGAAATCTGCACAGAAATGAAACAGGGAAAGTCTTAATAATGCCCTTTGAGCTGGACAGGAGCACAAAGTCTCAAAATAGAAAATGCATATAAGAGAGTTTTGCAAATAACCCAAGCTGAGGTGTTGATATGGTTTGAGAAACCCACAACAATTTATTGTCCTTTAGACAATCATTCTATCACCCAATGACCCCTCCCCACACGGGAANCATTCTATCACCCAATGACCCCTCCCCACACGGGAAGGGGAATCAGAAAGAATCAGGGAAACCCAGGGTTTGAAATATAAACAGATTTAATAGACTAAGATTACATAATTAACATTAATTGCACTAAATAACCAATATTGATGCTGATACCAATACAGAATATGTAAAGATTATA
>RSEF01000007.1:36086556-36118424 GCA_003993805.1 Himantopus leucocephalus | reverse complement strand
GAACATAGTATTCTTATTACTCTTTCTTAAAGGTTATTATTATGCTAACCATTGTGAAAATTACCAAGACAGCCTGGAGGAACATTTTTGTAGAAGCTGTGTTCTCATCTGTTCATGGTTGACATAGTAGAGGAGGAGGGTTTGAAACATACAATCCATAGAAAATGGGAAAAGACTAGTATGTTGGGAAGAATCTTGGCAAAGCTAACAACCTGACTCTGGGCTGTATTTATCTGGCCCGTGCCCAGCCCTTTTAATGAGTCCCTGCTATATGTATAGTATACGTATTTATGACGTAAAAGTAAGGTTTCTTAAAACTTTTTCCAAACTTGCAACAGGCATAAAAATGTGAAAAAGGCTGCCCACGGATATTTTAGTAAATGAACCGCCATTTAAAAAACAAAACAAAACAATAATCTTTTTAGCTAGTGAGAAAAAATAAACATCCATAAAAATAATGCCCATATTGGTGAGAAAGTGAATAACCAGTGCAGACAGCCACACAACCTCAAAATTAGGAAATTAGGAGCAATGAGGGAATTCACTCAGGCAGGGGTTTTACTCAGGATGGAAAACACAAAGAGTAAGTTATCAAGTAAGGTCATAAAAGGCAATGGCATAAATGAATTTAAGAGACAGCTAGACATTTTTATGGAGAGAAGGGATTGAAGAATTCAGAGCCAGGGACAAATCAGGGAGATGGGGTTGAGATAAAATTAACGAGGACAGGCTTGATGGTGGCCAGAGGCATTTTACTGTCCAGCAATACCTTATGTCCTCTGTCATCACATCCTAATCTGACGCTGACATCTGAAGGTAGCATGAAATCTTTTAAACCTCTTAGTATATTAAGGAGGAAAAAGTGCTTTCAGAGTTTTCCCCCAAAGGGAAAAACATAGTGTTGCTTATTCACTTTTCAACACATGCACGTAGTTGCAGCGGATGCTGAAATGACTTAGTCTCAGGCAGTACACGGTGGCCTGCCTATAAATTCAGACTATGGTCCCTTGGTTGCTTTAAAATTCTTCATAGAGGGGTTTCAATCATATCTCCTTCCATTTTTAAGCAAAGTTTAGTTTATTTTTCTGTAGTTACTTCTTTAGATCATGGAGAGCAACTGGAGATTCCCACAGGGGTGTCCTGCTTCTCTGGTGCCGGGTTAACTCATCCTGCTGTTGAATCAGCTCTGTTTCTTCATGCATTGCCATATGCTGCTGAGGTTGTGGCAGACTTTGACAAGGTCCCTGGGCCACCAGCAGCCAGGAACTGCATCCAGAGGTGTCTGATGACTTTCTTAGTCCCCAGACTAACAAGGGCTTGGTGCAAAAATCCGACCTTGAATAAAGGGAAGAGCAGCTCAGGCTGTTAATTTTATCTATAATTGGAAGAGAGCACCACGTGCCAGTCAGGAAACCATACGTATCCCACATGGTTTAAGAGTGGATGCTCGTGAAAGGAAGATTGAAGCAAATGGGCCTTGACGTTTTGAAGAATATAGATTTACATTAGTTCAGGTTTCAAAGTATAGAGGGCAAGTAGAAGGCATGGACAAGGACATCCAGGATAACAGGACATTTTCATAGACTGACATGAACAGAAATGCTATTGCCAACAGGACACGGGCTAGAAGGACTTTTCAAGGCAGTAGACAAACCTCAGGTAACTCAGAAACCTTTTTCAGAGCCTGTTGGCCACCTCTGGGACACCAGATCTGCCTGGCAGCCCAAACCTTTCTGTGGGTCCAGGAGAGCTTTCCAAGGCCGGAGAGATCAAGCACCAACTAATGTGTACGCCATCCTCAAAAACTCATGCAGGTCTCTTGTAGCTGTGCTTTGAGGGAAATATGTGTCTGTGTTTCCAGTGTCTTCTCTCAGCTGCTTCTTTGCAGGAAGGGCAGGAAAATGAGCCCAGCTCTTCCAGGGTGACCACCTGAGAGGAACACATAGCAGTAAGGGACACGTGCCTCTGAAAATGAGAGGCACTGAGCCCAGACTCTAGGGCAACGTCAGGGGCAGTGAGCTTTGCAATATGCTTATTCTGAAGAAAACACCCAGCTACAAAACATTTCCATCGTGCTGACAAAATGCAGTGATGTCCCCTTATTGGCAGAATGTTTTCCCTTCCTGCTAATAGCTTCATCTTATTCATATAAATTAAATTCACAAAAAAGCACGTGTGTTTTTTCCTTTCTAATCCTTTTCATGGATCTTTATAAATATACAGCCTTTAGGCCCCTTTGTAGAGAAGCTTAAGAGATTTTTACGGTATGGCATTTAAAACAAAGCCTGGTTTATGTAGGGTTTACTGTAACCAACTGCTTAATCTAAACTGCGCTAATGAAAGCTAAACACAAATAACGCTAATTTGAAAAAAATGTCGGATGTGATTAGACTTCCATTGAACACAACAGCAAGACTAGAATGTATTTTCCTTCCTCTTTAGCTACTTCCACCGTAATCTGAATATCAAGATCTTAAATCCATCAGGAGCCCAGCAGGCAGCCCACCTTTATGAAGAACTTTACCCTTAAAAATAGAATGAAAATGGCTATTACGAGCCATTAGGGGATGGGCAGCCCTGCAGGCTCAGAGTGTTTAGCTAATATGGAACAGGAGGAGGTGGAAGTTCTTGGATTTGTTTTTGTTTTAAACGGCCCCTCTGCTTCCCAAGGAGCTGTATTGATGGACTCTGAAAGAAAGCTGAGGTCAACTCTTTGTCTTGATGAGTTAGTGGAGAAATATTTAACTGGGGCCTTATGAAAACTACTTAGCTGTAATAATAACATCAAATCGCTGTTAAATGTGTTTCAGAAACTGTCATTAGCAACATAGCTATACAACCTAATTCTATTTGTTTAAATAAAGATCTCCTGAGGTCACATTATTCTAGTATAAATTTGAAAAGCTCGGCTGCTGAAAACAGAAAACTGGAGACAGAAAGCAGGGTTTGGATGATATCCAAGCTTTATCTTAGCCATTCTTTAGCGTGGGCATGTGGGGACAGAGATCTCGATAGGGCTTTATGAGCTCTGTAAGCAGTAACACCGTACAATTCCTTTTTGCCATTCTGTGATGCGACTGCAAAATGAAATCACTAGCTCCATCTTATCACAGGGGTCCTGGCAGGAAATATTTACGATGGCTTAGGGGAAACTGTCCTTTTCTCTCTTCTTTCCTGGTGATCAGAGAATCACTCTGCAGTGAAGACAGGAAACTTAAAAATGCTGTTGCCCAAGGACAGGATGGGGAGCTACTAGTGCAAATGATGCCTAAGCCTGAACCCGTGAAAAAGAATAGAATACAGAATACAGTATTTTCAGTTGGAAGGGACCTACAGTGATCACCTAGACCAACTGAAAGAAAAAAAAAAGTAGATTTCTGTTATCTGCATCCTAGTCTTTCTCTAAAGCATCTGGGATCCAAAAATGTACAATGAGAAGACATCCTCAACTATTAAGGATCCTCAACAGTGCAATTAAGTAGACATCCACTTAAAAGAAGTAAATGGAAGACATAAAAAGGGGAAACTTTCTTAGATGCTGTCCCCACTGCAGCACAAGTCTCTCACTTGGGACTTTGGAGACAAGCCATCATCTGCTTCCATCTCACTTGAAAGTATTGAATGAAGACAGGTATCTACGTGCTTTCTTTTGAAGAATTGATGAAGGCTCACTTAAAAATAGCATCCTGGCTAAATGTGGAACAGTAATTTTAGAAGAGAGGTAGTTTTGCGCTTTTTATTAGTAGACTGAGGTTATCAGAGTAGCCTTGGGTTGGGGCTGATAGACCTCCTCAGCCAGAGGTGGAATCAGATTTACGTCTCTTTCTCAGCAGCTTTTGGTGAAGGTGCAGTCACCATCCATCCCTCTAACTGTATTCCACATTTCAGTAGTGAAGTAAAGTTCATTAGTCTAGGAAATTTGAACATGCAACCCAAAAATGCAAGGCTGGCTGCAAAGGAATCATTGTAAAGAGGATGCGGGAGAGAGACTTTGCAAAGAAATGCAATTAAGACTAGTATTGATGGACTAATTTTAAAGTGAGTATACAAAAGTGTAGTTGATAACAGGGGGAAAAAAACAGGTCAAAAGTGTCTTAAGCACTCACTTTCAGCCAACCCTGGCTGGAGTGCCCCTCAGAGCACTCAAAAGCCCTGCAAGAAACGCTTCAGACCAATATATGCAAAAAGCACTTTTATCGAACCACTGAGAGGAGGAGATAAAAATGGTAAATACTGTAGCTATTATCTGGAATAATACACTTGAAATGGAGAGATGAAAACCCAAAGGATCCTGAATTAACTGTCAGGATCCAAATGAAATGCTTAACTAGGAAAATATTTCTTTTCAGTCTGGAAATTATATTAGCCAGCTACGCCTCTCCTTCTGTGGGTGAAACTGAAAAAGGGCATTCTTAGGACCCGTTAAAAAAAATGTAATTTGTGGATTATTGCTTTGAGTAAAATTCTTTAGCTAACCAATATTGGATTTCTTTATCGAGTTTCCAAATTCCTTCATTCTGCACTCAGAATGAGAGCATATTGCAGATGACTGATGGTCCCTGAGCCTCCATTCGGGGCAGGATTGACCATACGAACAGTTCTCTGAGCAGAGAAGGAGACATTGCCCAAAAAATTGCCAGAGCAGGACGTGGTCAAGATATGCTTTCAGTCAAACTGGTCCCGAAGTAAAAGATATTACTGTGGCTTCATCTGAAAGCAGAATTTGGTCTAAAATCTTCATTACATGTGAATTCCACCAGGATATTGCATAGTTAAGGTCTCTGAACACATTTAGAATAATCCTCTTTTGCTTTATGCAATGAATAGAATAGATGGAATTGCTTTCCCAGACTTTCTGAGGAAATTGAAGCGATGTGTTAAAGATTTAACAGCTTTTATTTCTCTTCTCAGATTTTAACCCAATATCAAATATTAAAGTACTAATATATTTAAGGAAACCAGAAGTTGCTGTTATAATTAATTTCCTTTCTGAGAAAAAGTATTGCCAACTTCTTTCGGAAAGAACGTAAGTAATCCTTCAAAAGAAAAACAGAGCAAATGTGCGTGCATGTATGAAAGCCTTTTTCTTCTTTTCCCTAAATCTCAACTGGAAAGGTACATTGTTTATGTTGCACATCAAGGCAAAGACACATAAACTGAAATGAGCACATAATGTCACATCAGTAACATAAAGGTGAAAAATGCATTTAAAATGTTAAAAAATTTCAGATCCTGCAAGACATGGCCTCCAACTCTGGTGAGAAACAGGCAGAGGAGTAAAAATGGAGCAACCCTGAGCCCACTGAAATGTCTACCAAATCCCCACCTTCCTAAATAAGAGTGTAATTTCAGCACAGATAACTCATTTTCATATAAAATGAGCTTAAACTGAGCAATGCGTTGGGAAGTGTAGTGAAAGGGAAAGAAGGCTGGCACCAAAATATCCAAACAATTATTTCAATTTTCTTTCAAATGCACTGTTAAAGTTACAGGCTTGTATTAATCACCTGGAAGAGCATGCAATGGCTTCATGAAGCAGTGGTAGTGATAGTCCATGTATATGTCTTCATTACCCTCGCAGGCATGCCAAACGGTTTCTGTTTTCTTTCTAGCTGAAGACAAAGTAAAATGAGTCTTGCCAAGAATCTAAAATAGCTTTTTTTTTTTTTGGTTCTAACTTCAACATTGTAAACAGCCGTTTGTTTATCTTTTAAGTTTATTTATGGACTATTCAATAAAAGACTAATCATGCATTTAAAAGAAATTCCTTGTAGCTGCCGATGACAGAAAGAACTGCACAACTACACTGGTTACCTCAGAAACTCTCATGTAAAACCTGTTGTCGTGACTTAACCCCAGAGCCGGCAGCTAAGCACCATGCAGCTGCTCACTCACTCCTCCCGTGGTGGGATGGGAGAGAGAATCAGAAGAGTAAAAGTGAGAAAACTTGTGGGTTGAGATAAAGACAGTTTGATAAGTAAAGCAAAAGCTGCAAGCACAAGCAAAGCTAAACAAGGAATTCATTCCCTGCTCCCCGTGGGCAGGCAGGTGTTCAGCAATCTCCAGGAAAGCAGGGCTCCATCACACATAATGGTTACATGAGAAGACAAATGCCTTCACTCCAAATGTCCTCCTCTTCCTTCTTCTTCCCCCAGCGTTATATACTGAGTGTGATGTCATATGGTATGGGATATTCCTTTGGCCAGTTGTGGTCAGCTGTCCCGGTTGCGTCCCCTCCCAACTCCTGTATGCTCCCAGCCTACTCGCTGGTAGAGTGGTTGTGAGGAGCAGAAAAGGCCTTGAGCACTTAGCAACAACCAAAAACACCAGTGTGCTATCATCACCACCATTCTCATCCCAAATCCAAACATAGCACTATACCAGCCGCTAGGAAGACAGTCAGCTCTATCCCAGCTGAAACCATGACCCCCGTGAACAAGGAAGGAAGAGGAAAAGGAAAATTTCCAAGGTGGGTAATAGAAATATTTTTACAACTATTTTTCCATACTGTTCTTCTTATGACCAGAAGGTTTGCCATTTGAAAACAGGGTTCACATCTTTATAGATACTCCTGGAAAAATGGACACCACGTTTGACATGTGGCTCACTGTCCCCCTGAAGAAAGGGGTGAAGTGGGGTAAGCTCTGCGCATCTGTTCAGGCTCCTTGGGGCAATGAGTCGCTCTCTGAATTATGGGCCGGTGAAATCCATTGTGTGGTGTCAGCAGCACAAACTCATTTGGTGTGTGAGGTCCTGGGTGAAGATCATGGCTTGGGTGGGCTGATGGCCCCACTTCTGCACTCACGTGGCCTTGCTTTCCTCGGTGCACATGGACACCCAGCAGGATGGAGAGGGAATGCGTTGGCTTCACTCCTTTTGAATAAATAATCTTCTGTTCAGTGGATCTACCCTTGTCGTCAGCCACATGAAGGTATTGCTTTGGGACTGGTGTTTTGTTTTGGTGGGTTGGGGTGTTGTTTGTTTTTTATTTTTTGTAATATAACATTTTGGAGTAAAAAATAAATCCCATAGAATAGCACCATCCTTTATCCATGCAATGTATGAAAGGGTTTAGAATTATTATTTCTAGTTTGCTTGTTCATTCAAAAAGTCAATGGAGACATCTGGTGCTTTTGCAACTACATGAGCATGCCAAAAATACAGTAATAATAAAAAAAAACCAAACCCTGAACAAAAACATCCTCAGGGCCACAGCTGGAAGGAAAATAATGTCTGACATAAAAGTGACTAACCGTGTCACCTGTTTTCATTTACCCTTTGGTATGCTGCAAAATAACTACGTGACAAGGTAAACACATCTAGTAAAAAACAATGTATCTGGAATATATTGGTTAACTTGTTTTTTCCTGTCTCTTGTTCAACTTCATCAAAGATTCATTTAAAATACTAATGTTCTTCAGTCTATTATTTGAAGTTAAAAGGAGCATATGGTGCTTTGCGACAAAAAGATAATTAGATTTCTTGTCTGCCTTCAGTATTATAGTTTGTTAATGCACTTTAATGGAGTTTACAAACAGAATAGGCAGAATAAATGATAGAATAGATTAAGAGGTTTAAAATGATGAGGTTTGATTTTCTGGGTTTGTTTCTTGGAATATCACAACTGTCCTATGGTACATCTACTGCAGCATCCTTTGCTCCTTTGGGCACTGTTTCAGAAGAAAGTACAATAATGTTGTTGGTGATGGAATGACCCAGTCACAACAGTATTTTCCTCCTAAGCACTGCAGTTAACCGTTTGGGTCTAAAGCATGAGGGCTCATAGCCCTCATGTCCTTATTTGATGTTCAATCAACATTTACTCCATCCATACCGATGGCTAATCATTCATTTAATCCTTCTAAACTCCTTCCCTGTATAATATCTGACAGCGATGAGTTCAACAAATTGCATATGCATGGTCTAAAAACCAGTCCTTTCATTACCCTTATTTTAGTTTGCATTTTTCATGCTCAAAGTGATGCCAACCATGTAACTAAATAATAAGATAAAGTCTTGACAATCTTAAATAATCTTATCTATTGACATGCAGCTTCACACAAACATTGTCTAGACATTTTGATGTAGCCTTTCAACTCCTAGAAGAAACCTTTGAGAAAAAAAGGTTTGAGGCAAGATGTGAAACCACTGGCCTACATCTGCTAGGCTCACCTCCATCTGCATTTGGAGTAATAAAATGCATGTGAGGAAATAGAGTAAAATGCTCCATGAATTTACTATACCTAAAACTTGATTTTTTTAGACACTACATATTTTTCAAAAAAGGAAAAGGAAAAGTAAATGGACATCTTAGGTTTTGGCTTTCAGCAAAACATCTGATTTGATACAATATGGAAAATTATTAGTTCTGGTAGAGAAGATGGTGATGAAGTCATCAGTGTGACACCTGTGAAAATATAACATATAGTGTTCAGCTGGAGGCTGCGTATGAGCTGCTCTGTAGGGCTGCATCTGCAGCCTCTTTCCAGTGAAGATAGTGAGATATTTACGTTACTGAATAAGACTCTGAAGAGAGTTGCGGCATACATTGCCTGTTGTCCATCTTCAGGTAAGGTGAATCTGGACTGGAATTGGTGTAGAGAAGGGGTAAAGGATCAGCAGATGAGGAGTGCTTGTTTACAAAATCAGACTTGTTTCTGCTAAAACATTGAATGGGGGAGATACGATTGCCCTTGATAATTTCATTTGCTGAGGTGACTAGTGGTATAGCCTTTTCAAACAATCCAAACTCAAGAATACATGAGTCATCGTGGCAAGGTTTGCATTCAAGAGGAACAGCTTTCATTTCCTACTAAAATGACAGTGAAAGAAAACATTCCTCTGTATCACATGTATTGCTAAGGTGTGGGAGTCAAATAAACTTCAGTCTTCTCTAAAGGAAGGGAAAATATAGTCCTGCCTATATGTCTTCCCTTAATGCAGCATGACCCCAGCCTAAATTGATTTAATCATTCAAATAGTATTGTATCATTTCCCTTATTTCTTGTCTAATTTCATTTTATGCTCAGGGTTTTGCATGTAATCATTATTTTTGCATCGGCATACTCTTCAAAGACAGTTTGCTTTATTTCTTAAAATAAATTTATAAGATAAAACATTAGACCTCTGGCCTCTCTGGCTAACAGGACATAGGCAAAGTAATTTTTTATACTTATGTAGTAATTTAGAATATTAAAAAGACATTGGCTATAAAGTTTTATGCGTCTTCCTATTTTTATGCAGACCTACAGCTGATACATTTACATTGCAGCATACTCTGGGTTATTTGATAATATTACTCTCCTATACCATAATATGAAAGATACATATGAATCTTTTTTTATTCACTAAGGTTTACATAAATGCTACAGACTCTTTGATTTTTAGTCATTAATGAATCCAAGGTCTAGTTATGAGGCAGTATAAGTAAATAGCCACTCATAAATGATAAAACTGCAGGATTTCATCCCTTCCTTGGAGAACACAGCATAATTTCAAGGTTGCCTGTGACCTATCTTGTCCATCTGTTTTGTTTTTTTTTTCATTTAGGATGGAAAATAACAAGGTTGGTCTAAAAAAATTCAGAAATGGATAAAGTGAGAAGCAAACTGAGAAGCAACTAATAATATCACTTCTGTTAAGCTTTAAACTAGTACAAGCGTCAATAGAAGAAGCTGCTGCATTCAGTGAGTCCTGAACTATGTATTTAAGATGAGCTCTCCAGAGCAGATGTAAGGATACATCTATTCAATATTATTATTCTCCTATACAATAGCATTAACAATACGTAGGATTTTCATTTCCTAATATTTACACAAATACTTGCATTGAGTACTTTGACTGCTGGTCACTACCGATTCCCCAAGTTTTAAGTCCTTCCCAGACACTGACCCTCCAGCACAAGGGGAGACACGAGCACAAGGGAAGTGACTGCCTGATCTCCCGCAGCACAGAGCCCTCAAATCCCCCCTCAGAAAACAAAGAAGAAACCAGAAATTGGCAGGCAAACCCCCGCCAGGGCTTAAAATGGCTGTTGTTGAAACCTGGCAACAAGGATCTCTTAAAACTTGATCAAAAAAAAGGAGAAAAGAAAAGTAGCCATCTCTTGCCAGCTCAGCAGCATGGAGGCCAGATTTGTTTAAGCTGAGGAATGGGCATGTTTGCCTTCAACTCTTTTGAAACAGGTGACAGATATTGTGCCAGAAATAATTTACCAACACAATTATTGTTTCTCCGAGTCAATGTCTGACCTAGACCTAGGGCTATGTGTGTTTACTCTCCTAACATAATCTCAAGCCATTTTTTTTCCTAAAGGTGAGGAAGTTTACGGTGAGAAAAAGAATTAATGTGCACAGGCACACAGAAAGTTTACAAGTTGGTGGCAATCCAAAGCTAAAAATATTTGAAACACTGTGCAAGCACGTGCACGTACCTACTTGAGAGTCAGAGCCTGTTTGCACAGCCCAAAAACTTGTGTCCTAGCAGTCTAGTCTAGAAAAGTCCTTCCTTCTGCTTCAGCCCCTCCCCAGCTGAGAGGCTGCATATAGGTGTGCCACGACTGTCAAAACAGATCAGGGTCTTTGACAACAATTAACATCAAGAAAATAGGTACTGAGGTTATACTTTTGCAAAATATCTTTTGAAATTTTGGAAGGAGGACATGTAGATCTATAGGAAAGCAGAGGTTGATTTCAGGATTTGACCAAATTGCAAATACACTTTTCCTCTGAAAAAGCCTTTTATGTAAGGTCTTTAACTTGTTTTCAAATGATTTCTGTATTTGCAGAAGCAGCTACCAAATACCCCAGTCTCTCTCTTTTCACTAGTTTAACAACTTTCTATCTGCTCCTTTTGTTTGCTAACTGTCCCTTCTTTTTCTATGTACTTCTTAAACTTATGACCTTCTTTCAAATGCTTATCTAGAAAAAGTGTAGTTAGAAAATTTTATGGAATCCTTCAAATTTGAGTGACAATTATGAATAATACTCTCCAGGGGTAGGGACTGTATAGTTCTTGAAACATTTTCTACTTAAGTGAGTAATGCTCAATCTTCTCACGATATGTCTTGGTGATTTCACTTTGTATTAATAATTTCAGATATAATTTGCAGCTCTATTTGTGTTAGTTTACTTTCTTATTCTTATTCTTACTTTCTTTTTTTCTATTTGATCCAGATGACCTGGTTATCCTTTGTACCAATGCCACTGTTCTCCATTTTTTCTGTCTCCTTTGGCAGCTCTTTTCCATCTCCTGTATTTCAAAAAGGATAGACTTAAGTATCCTCTCAGAAGACAATCTTTATGTTGAAAATAAATATTCATTAGACACCTTTCTGATGTCAAAGATGAACTGTAGTATATTTTACTATAATTGTTTTTGGCTTCCGCCATGAATCTTTCTGCCTGTAACAGAAGTAGTAGCTTGAGTTCAGTTAGATCAAAAATTGCTCCAACAATTTCCCCATGTCCGCTTGTTTCTTTCCAAGAGTGCTCTTGAGAGAATTACAGGAGTCTGCTGAGTAACTGGAGTGGACGCAGATTGTATGTACTTCTCTGGGTACTCTGAAGTGTGCTGGAATAGTCAGACCTTTGGTCAGAAACACATTTATGTTATGACTCAGCCTTCTGACAATTGCTCCATTAGTAGATATTTAAAAAGAAAGAATAAAGATTCCCACCTGACCCACTCATTTATATTCCTCTGAACAAGTGAGGTGAAAATGTGCAGTGCTTTTGCACTCAGAAAAATATTTAGGTGTTTTGTGCACAGTCAAATTGTTAAATTCCCAGCCATGCAATGATTCCTCTACAATCCAGATGTGTCCACCCTCACTGAAATTGTTGGAGTGAAATGTGAATAAAAACAAATTTAAAATTTTAGAGTTTTCTTCCAAGGTAGTCAGGAAATCCTGAGTCCGTAATATCTAAAAGAGTAACTAAAACTTAGTGAGGAGCACTATGGCTGACAGATTTTCTGTCAAGATGCAATGAAAGATGCAATGAAACTTTCTGCTGTAGCTATTTATCTCATGTAGGTAAGAAACAACTTGCTTGGGAGAAAGCACTGTGCCAAGCCCAAAACTGGAATAAACTCCAGAAGGAGCTAAGAACAATGATTAACTAAATCACCACTTTGCAAGGGAAAAATGAACTGTTTCAACCTGGTTGTCTCAAATACAAATGCAGGCTAACATGAACAATATGTGGCTTAATGCAATGAATTGAAGCCTGTATAGAGCAGATGGACAACTCCATGCAACAGTTGAGGTCATTGATAATGAGTGGAGGAGAATAAGAGAAGAAAACTGAAGGTGTTTAGAAGTCTGTATAATCCTTTATAAGACCTTCCAGCAAGGAATGGCACCAAAGATTCATAATCACTCACAAAACACTCCTTGTACTACCTGAAGTGGTCAGTCATAGAGACGGGCTGGTTTGTTGTGGGACTTGGTTTTCAAAAACAACCCTTACTGGGCACCATGACATTGCTGTGTGTGCAGTACTGGACTGTTGCTGTGTCACAGATGGATCAAAGGCCTGAGTAGTGTTTAACCACTATATGAAGCAAATCTATGCAACTTTTTGAAAATGTGACTGTTGAGGGCAGCCAGATGATTTTGCAGTAGGAAGATTTCAATAGCAAAACCCAGCTTGTCTCAGAAGAGCAATTATGATTTATTGATACAGGCGTTGAAGCTCAGTCATAAATCCTAGCTGTAGTCAATGATAGTGACCCCAGATTTAAAGCCTGACTCCTCAGTTGTCAGGGTGAATAACCTGAGGGCCTGAGTTCATGGCAGCAACCTCAACTGGATCATCTTGATGTGATTGGGAACTTATACAGATTTAAGACATGCATGTATTCGGTGCTTTTCACAAGGTAAGGATGGAGAGTATTTTATGGGTTCAAAACGCAGACTTGTGAATGCAAGAGCTGTGGGACAGGGAAATTTCAGAAACCTCAGAAAAAAATGTAGATGCAGTCTTACACTTGTGAGATCTGCCAGTTTTAGTGGTAAAGCAAAAAGATGCAGGGAAGATGTTTTTAAGACCTGGATGGAACAGGGACTTTTTTTCTTCTGTTAAAAAGTCTGATGTTAAACAGGAAACAAAAGAGAGGATTCGGGTTACAATGAGGCATATTATGTTTGTGCCAAAGTAGGATCAAAGCAAGCAGCATATTATCTTGGAAAGCTTTAGGTCTGGCAGTTGAATAAAGTGAATATTCTTCAAATCATTTCTTGGAAAAAAAATTAAAAATGCCGAATTTGAGCTTTATCTCATATGTGACCCAAGAATGTAGGGCTTTCACTTCTTATTCTAGATTAAATCCTGTTATATGGCTGCCTTTTGAAGGATTTAATGGCTCCAAGGATTCATGCTTATGCAGCATTCTTCACCTCTTAAAATCAGCCCAAGTCTTAGTTTAGCAGCATTATCCTTTGATGGGAATATTTCATGGCCTGTGTAAAGTGGGTTAGGACTTCGCTCATTCCCTTGTCAACGCATATGAATCCTGGCCAAAATAAATGTCCTGTCTTATTGGCAGGGACCACTAAAAAAATCTTAGTCTTATTGAGGGGTTTGCAAATGAAGGGCTTTTCCAGCTCCAGTAATGTTTTTATTCCAAAGACTGGAATATTTTGGAGCAAAATGTGGAGATCATGACAACAATTATTGGCTGCTGCTGCCCATATCATATCTGGTTTTTGGGTAAATAAGAGCTCCAAAGCTCTGCTTTGCAAACAAGAAAAGTGTTGTCTTCTGTAGTGGTGGATAGTTAAGAGAATAGAGCCAGAAATGTGTTCATAATTTCCATGAAAAATAAGCTGAAGGTTTCTGAGGGCTTACAGAGGTAATAATCAGAAAACAGAACAAAAGAAAAAGTGTTTTCAGTTTTCAAGGTCTCAACTTTCAGAGTGCCACATTTTTCACAAAGTTCTTGATTTTACTGCAGCGAGGGATTTTTGGTTTTGCGATGGCCTTCTGGAGCAAACATCAACTGCAAAAGTTGACAATGTAGTGGAAAACAGAAAAACAGGAATTGACGTGGATTTCTTCCACTTTTACTAAATATTTTAAGTGAAAAATATATATATTTTTTCACTTACGTTCACTCTAAGTATTTCTGCAAATGTATTACTTCTCTGTTCTGCTTTGGTTAACAAGTGATTCCACTTGCAGATCAGTTTGAAATGCATGAAATAAATGTGAACATGCAGTTTTCTAAATTAACATTTTGAAAACATTCCCTACTTCTTCTCAATAATTTTGAATCCATTGTTTATTTTATTTTGTAAGACAAAGGTAATTTGTTACTTACTGTGAATTCATTTTCTGTTGAGCAGATTTAGATAGTTCCATCTCAAACTGTCATTGAAATAATGATTCAGTCATTACAATATCCATATTCTGAATATAATCATCTATGAAGAAAATTAAGAACAAGCAAAATTGGAGACATACAGTGAATTCTTTCTCTGGAAATCAAACTCTATTGAAAAGGTCCATTTTTTTCCATGAAAAAAAGATGTATTTTCAGTTCCATAGAAGTAACTGCATGATCGAAATACATTTTAATACCATTATTTTGATATTGTTAGGGTGCAATGACAGAGCTTTTTTAATATTTATGAGTCAGTGACTGTACAGACCAGAACTTCCTGTTGATTAATTGTATTAGTGATATGAGCAGTGATGAGAAAACTGCTGCCAAGAACACAAGATAGCAAGAAGAAATTAAAAAAACAATAAATGCCTAAGGATGCACTGATGCACATAAAATCATGTAGATGCCAATATACTTAATATCACTGGTGCCAATTTCAATAAGAAAGCATCAGAGAAGATAGCATGACTTTATGTATAACAGTTTGGGTAGGTGAGAAAATCAAGATATTGTGTTGGTTTACAGACACTGAAATCAAAATCTCTCCCGGTAAAAATAATTAAAAGATCATAAAAGAAGTGTAAAATCTGGCTAGATTTAAACTTTCAAAGGATATATCCTTTGATATATCCTTCAAATTTAAAATAAAATATATATTAATAGATTTCTTTCAGTAGATTGTTTTTATCTTGCAAGTGACTCCAGTTAGGTCCAAAATCTTCTCAAAGTCAAGTTAACTGCAGAGCAGGGCCTGAAACTTTCTATGTGGCTGGTGGGCTGCTGCAAATAGGGAAATTAAATATTTTACTGCTGTTCATTGTCAATACGCTTAAAGGTTGTTGAATATCTTAGGCCAAATTCTGTCTTCAGACAAATGCGTACTAAATCAAATTTTTACTTCGAAGATTTATTCTAGTGTTACTAAAGATATAATGTCATATGCTACTTTATTTGTTTATTTTACTTACATAAGCACTGACACTTACCCACACATATTCACAGCTGACTTAGCAGTGATGGTTCAGGGAATCTGTTTATGCAGAATTTATGAATTCTGTGTAGAGGTCTAAAATTGTTTCTTAATTGGATGCTTTGATATATACTGAGTCCCGTGCAGTCTGCCAGTGGCAGAACTTAGTCTAGAACTAATGGAAAGTAGTTAAAACTTGATGACCATTCAAGCACGTGGACCATTATCAGACCTGAAACATAACCACTGTTTTGGGACAAAATCACAGTGGAACACTTAACTCCCCTGCTGAGAGCGATCTGGGAGTTGTTTTTAAATGGGCGTTGAAAATATAGAAGGGAAGATCCCTGTGAGAGGCATTTTTACAAGGTTTAGATGAGAGAAACAAAAAAGAGAAGGGATATTTTAATAATGGATAGCTCCTGTTCAACTATGAGACCAGTAAGAGAAGAAGGAAACTCATAGGTCAGGTGAGATAGCGGTTCCTTGCATAGCAGAAGAGAAATGGGGTACCAGGAGGACTGGTAAAGTCAAAGTTTATGTGTAAAAGTAATGGAGAAAATTAAGAAAAGAAATACCTACAGGGTTTTATTATTAAATTCAGATCGCTGTCTTCGTTGCCCNGAGAAATGGGGTACCAGGAGGACTGGTAAAGTCAAAGTTTATGTGTAAAAGTAATGGGGAAAATTAAGAAAAGAAATACCTGCAGGGTTTTATTATCAAATTCAGATCGCTGTCTTCGTTGCCGCAGCAAAAGCAAAGAGTGACTAATGAACATCTGAAAACAGATGTCTCCTTCTTTTGAGGTGCTGTGTGTCTGTCCACAGCCATTCATTTCAGAGGAGTTACTTCAGTTCGAAAAAATATGATTTAAACATTCATCTTAAAGAAAGATATCAATGCAAAAAGGGTTCCCAGACTTGGGCGCTAGGTGCTTTTACGGGGAGCCCTGCAACAGCCATACTACATCCTGCTTTCCAAGGATGAGGGGCCAACAGCAAGTGTCCAGCAAGGAAACCCGGTTCAGAGAAAAGAGGAGCTGCTCACCCACCTCATTTTGATATACTCATATTTGATGGGTTGAGACCCAAATGCTGCAACTTAGTGACTGTCTATCTGGCTGAGTCCCAGCAGTGCATTTTGAGATCCAAAATTGCCAGGAAGGTTTCTTCTGGGCAGGACAAGAAGGGAAACGGTCTCACAAGTTTCCTGTTAATGCTTTGTTCATTATTGTTATTATCACTATTGTTGGTATTATTAAACAGAGCTTTAAACTACACAGAATCTCATAGCAATAAATGACACTTTTGGTATATTACCTGTTTAATACTACAGTAATTGCTTGTGATTAGATATAACTAATAAAAAGACTTCTTGCCAACATGTTCTTTTTAATTAAGTATTTCATAGCTACCAGTAAAAGTATAATATGTTCTGACATGGCGTTATATTAGCTTGGGACACCAGCTCTGATGGTGTATTTTTTCCTACTTTTCTCAAAAGTTATCTTTTCATTTGGTTCCTCACAAGAACTAAAGACTACTGATGTAACTTTCTTCGAATAATTTTACTGACTCCCTTTTACTTTACGTGTAATCATTCAGATTTTGATGTTTTGCATGTTCCCCTTCCTGTTCCTTGTAAGTATGTTCCCAAAGGAGCTTAGGATTCAACCAACTGACTCCCACTGATTTAATGAGCAATAACATCAGACTTGTTTTTCTTCCAAATTCTTCAGGAAATAGGCTTGAAAACTTGAAGAATTTTTAAACATGCAGTCTTCCTCCACTTCTGAATTACACTCTACAATTGCTAACATACATGTTTGATATTAAATGGATTAATAGACACCCAGGCTCTGACCGGATTATTGGCTTGTTTAGAGGTTAAGGGCATAGGCAGAAAGTCCAATATTTCTGCCCAGCCTCCATAGTTCTCTGATGCACATGAGATCCTACAGGAATTGTCCTACTTTGCTTATCAAAACCCCAAGTTTCTGATTTCCATTCCTTTCACCCCAAACCAGATCTTGAGGTTCAGATCTCTATCAAATATTAATACCTACTTGAATAAGGTTTTATTTAATGACCTTCCTGACATTTATGAGGAGAATTTTCAAGAGCAGTGGTTCCCATTTCTGCTTCATTTCAGCACTCTCAGTTTGTATTCCCTCACTCCGTATCTACACTCACTGCCAACGGTTTTTAGGGCCTAAGCAACCAAAAAACATTCTGCTACTGCTGGTTTGGAGCCTCCTATCTGCTAGCATAGCCCACCCTAATCCAGAGATGTGGTCCTGCCCACAGCAAAACCAGCTGTAAGCAACATAACCCACCCTGCATCTCTAAGGCTCTAAGTATTAATTCCTTGTATGTATCAACGTGTCCCAGAGCTGGGATGGGGTTATGATTCTGTTTTTTTGAAGGAAGGGGGTTGAGGATGGCAGCCTACCAAGAACCAGCTGTAGACTGAAAACGCTCAAGAAGATGTCAGCAGCAGGAGATGCTGCCCAGGTATCTCGTTAGAGTACCTGGGCTCATCAATCACTGGAATTCATCCGCAGCTTGGGTTTTTGATCAAAATTTACAGATGTTCAATGGTTGCAAAGGAATTGCATGTTGAGCTTCAGCCTGTTTCTTACAGTCATTTTGATTGTGCTGATTTTTCCAAGCTAAGACGAAAGAAATGAGCGTAACTTTCCCCATCTGTAGCAGTAAGAGGAAAACACTTCAAGTACACACATATCTTCTGAAAACTGCTTTTTTTCACAGTTCTTAGGCCACAGCTTTCAGTTTCTCAAATGATTCATTTCAAAGTTATGTTGACACAGAAAGCTGAGCAGATATTGTTTGCAGAAGGGAAAAAATAATCTTAATAGAATTGCTCGATTTTTCCAGGGTCACTTTATACACTTTTACAGTAGGGTTTCATCCTCATGCTGGCCAGCAGAGACTCCTTCAGGGAGATCTTTAGGATATTTATAGATTATATGAGAGAAAAAAGACAAAATATTTAATAGAAATACTCTTGCAATTAGACTATTTATTATTTTTAGCTGTCGACTGGCAGTAAATATGGCTTTTCCGGGATTGCTCTTGGCAAACAAACTAACTATAGAAATGCAAAGTTGTGGAATTTCCATTTCATTTCTTGCCTCATTAATTTCATTAACTTACAAATAGATGAATACATAAAATTAAAAAGTAATTTCCTTTTAATATTTTTAAATCACTCTCTCCAAGTATTCAAACCTTTTAATCTGTTCTTTTAAGGTCTCCATCTAATTGCTTTTACAGAGGCATAAATGAGATTTTCTGAATCAGATATCAGTGTGATTGATTATAGGAAAGCTAATCAGAGGGTGCCATTCACAAGATAAATGCAATTGTTTCTAAAATATTTGCTTGTGGTCTGTGGCATTTCACTAACTTGGCAGCATGTGTGAAATGATGTGTGGGTGGGGTGTGTGAAGGTGTGGATTTATGTGGGGAAATCAAATCTAGCCATGGAGGAAAGGCTATTGCTGCTTTTTTTTCTTATACAAGGACAGATTGCATGGGAATTATAGTGTTTCCCATTTAATAGAAGTAGCCTTCATTTTGATGTTTTTCGCAACAGTGACAAATGGCAGCTAAAAAGAAAGGGGGAGAATGTAATCAATCTTTATACCTTTAAAAATAGTTGAAAACTAAGATGAAAACTAAACCATTTCAGAAAAAAAAAATAAATAGTTTGAAACAAACAATTATCTGGAAGATAAGGAAAGTGCAGAAGATGATTTGGGGCTAAGTGCTGGGTCTTGGAGGAGGCAAAAACTGCTGTTCTGTTTTTCTTGCCTGTTTGGGACTCCAGTTTCCATGGACACAGCACTGTGACACGTATGTCCAGAAAGGAGAATATTCCCCCAAAAGGCCACAGAGCGAGTGTGAGAGCAGAAAATGTGTAAGGGAGAAATTAAGGAGAAAAATTGAACTCTTTTCCATGAATTCCCAGGTATTGATGTCTGTTACATAGCAACAGTGCAGGCGTAGTTCAAACTAGAAATCATTTAGCTATTTAACGTTTATTTAATGTTAACATTTTAATTATGCATTAACATAATGGTAATATTTATTAATATTACTGCAAAAAGCATAAAAATAAAATTTCATCTGGTGATATTTGAGTGAGATTTCATCGATATTAGAATAAGCAACAAAAGCGCATAATGCTGTATCCTCAGGAATCCATTCTAAAAGCTCATATAATAAACAAATGATGGAAATAGGGGGTCTTGAACATTTTGCTGAACTCAATGGAAATTAACTCCTGGGAAGATTAGATGAGACTCTGCTAGATACACTGTTGATGATGGAAGATTTGGAAGGAAAATCTCGGTGCTTTTCAAATTATGTGAGTTGAGAAATGAACAGGTCAGAGTCAGAAAATGGTCACTTATTTATTCTGCTATTCAAATGACCTTTGTGCAGTTGTGGGCCTCAGCTGGATTTACAGACTTGATGTTAAGGCATTCTTTATCAGGCTTGCTTTTGTGCTTGTAGAAAATGCCAACCAAATGTTTTCTCAGTGAGACAGCTGAGGGTAGAAATTCTGTTATTGCATTGCGTGGTTATTGGAAAAAAGAGATGTACAGATGCTGACACCTCTAGAGTTTTACAGAATTTACCACTCTTCCTTTTTAAATCAAGTATTGGTTTGGCCCGGGTTCTTTAAACTAATGCACCATAATGAAAAGTCATGGCAAGATTACTTAGGGATAAGTTTTTTAGATTTAGCTGAACCGCACTCTTTTCATAATTTTAATGACGACATTCAAGAGCATATTTTTCATGTAATGCTTGGTAGTAGTCCAATGTGATTCCCATTAAAATCACCTGGTCAGAAATTTAAGGTCCTGGTGCTTGAAAACTGTAATTTTCAAATAACAATTTTTTTTTTTAGTGAAATTTAAAAAATCCAAATGTATTATTTATATATTTTGTATTTATCATGTCAGAATTGAATGTCATTCTTTAAACCAGTGGTAGAAGAGGATAACACAAGTTTATTTTTAATTTTTACAGTAGGTGCAAAGGACAGGTTGGAAATGAAATTTATGGATAACTGCGCAAAAAGGATATGACAGCTAAAATATACATTGATTTTAAGGAACCAGTTTTCATAATACTGTAAATAGTTTTGTCCTATGGATTTTTCCTGGCTAAGGTTTTCTGCACATCCAGACAATTATTGATTATGTATACCTCATTTTTCATAATAATCTCATAATACAATTTTTTTGTCATTTCCTAAGATATTTTTATGATCGTATCTTGATATACCTGCCTAACCCAGGTTGCAACTTCCACACACGGAGTTTAGAAGGCCTTTTTTTACACTTTTTTCTAGGATTGGAGATGAAGGTCTAATTGTTTCACCACACCTGAGCTGTCTCCTTTGTTTCTGACTTTGCTTCTGGACTTGCCTACCCAAGACTTCAAAAAAATCAGCAGAAGCATTTTCAGGAGAGGTGTGCCACTAACAGATAGTTGTATTAGTGCCTTCATCATTGCACCTTTGCAAATGGTTGGAACATGACATAGTTTGGCAGCAGATTTGTCTTTCTGCTGCACCCAAATGCACTATGGAAGGTCAGTTCTCTTTATTTTCCTCTTGGGGAGTATGCATGAGCTGCTCTTGTTTCAGCTCCCGATACACAGCTTTCTCTCTTTGAGACATTGAAAACTTATAAATGTCTTACCACACTCACTAACTTATAGTCCCAGCTCTGATCATTCTTTTTGTGCATGTCCTTCTCTAGCAACTTTCCTACATTTCAAGCATTACACTTGTTTAACACAGACTTCATAAACTCATCACGCTCCATTGCTTCTGACATCTTAATTTACTGCTCAACCTCTTCGGTCCACTTTTCACTCAATGATTTTTCTGTGCTCTTGTACAGACTATTCAAAAGGAGATAAAACCTAGAGTTGCTGATGTTGGTGTTTCTTCTACTGGTCCTTTCCCCAGCACATCCTTCATAAGTTGACCCTCAAAGCACTGTTTTGTACCTGCCAGTCCCTGAACAGAGAGTAGGGTGGTCAGTAATGGTGGTCCAAATTTCAAGGGATCATCCCTTTGAAATAGAGTGGAAATACCTTCAAAAGTCTGGCTTGCTCTTGGAGAAGTCAGGACCTCAGGTGATTCATGAGAAAATACAAGCAGAGAGCCAATGCCCAAAGCAAAATTGGATGGACGTTTCCCTCTCTGCTCCCTGATCCACCACTGTGAGATAAGAAAGGCAGTGAGCAACACACTCTTGGAGTGCACAAGGTGACACTGCAGCCAGAAAGCATCTGCAAACAAGATGAAAATTCAGTTTGCTGGGAACATCTTTGTCAACATCGAGACTCCCAAAATAAAGTTAGAGTTCAGTGAGGGTCAGGGAGAAAAAATAGTAAAATTCCAGCAATACTGGGAAATGCTGTCAAGGCATCTGACAAGCTCAGCAAATACCAGAATTACCTCCCTAGTGAAGTTTAATTAAAAAGTCTATAGTTTCTATTATTGTTTAATGATTCCTTGAAAAGTAGAGCAAAAGTTTATTTTAGAGGTTAATTATTCCTGGATATTTTAAAGGTATATGAGAGTCTTTTCCTCTATCTCATTTGGTAACTGAACCATTAAGGAGAGTGAAGAAAATGGTGGTGTAAGAATTGGTGAAAACAATTTAAGTCACAGAAGAAAGCATACCATGTCAGATGTCATGGTGCTCTTGCATGAAAACCAGTCTACTAGCAAATTAAATTAACTTTCTGTGCTGGAAGAAACTTGTCAACGACTTCTCCACATTTGCTCCTGAATTCTAGCTGAGACTCAGCATGAGGAAATGGTGCAGTTGTTCTTGCAAGCAAACAAGAAAATGCACCCATCAGCGCATAGCGCTCACTGTGCTGCCCAGAAAGCTTGATTCTGCTCCCTCGTACTTGTGTATGCTAATTACCGTGCTGGGTTTTGTCATCCATCCAATAATCCGTGCACCAAAACTCAAGATTCAATATTAAAACTTCATGCCAGTGGAAAAAAGAGATATAAATGAATAATTTCTAAACATGGTGAACAGTGGAATACATTATTGCATGTGGGGAACACATATTATTCAACATTAGGAAAAGAGCTTAAGTATTGTTAAGCACAGGTCCCTATATCAGCTTAATTTTCTACCAACTGCATGTCTTCCAGAAGTACATTAATCATTTTACTAACATCTGATATGTGAAGCTTATTCTTTCTCATTCCTCTCCCAAGCAATTAAGTGGCAACGTTTATAAATGCCATAAAAAGGAGAATTTCCAAAAGTACCAAAACAAACGTTAGTAAGACTCCTGCTTCCCAGTCATGTAGATCCAGGCAGTTAACTATGATTAGGCAGTTATTTCTTTCTTAAGATATGTGCCATGACCTGCGCCACTCAAACTGACGCAGTTTGTAGACGTGACCCAGGTTATGCGAGTCTAGGACATGCCGAAAATTTCTCTGTGATGACACAGATGCTTCAGTAATAATTTTACTAAAAGACAGTTGTAGCAGTACAGAAGATGTAGCAATCCCAGTCTCTTGAAAAGACAATATTATAACCTACTCCACAACTGACAATATTTTAAATATTACAGATAGTGTAAACATTGAATGAGTAGAAGAGAAAGCGCCTGAAAAAGCACCATACTTTAACTTCCTGGGGTTTCCTGTAAAGAAAGCATTTTAAGTGGGTACCTGTGAAGGTTTTTTCATGTGTATACTCAGTGGTGTATCTGAAAGGAGTTAATATTTGTTAGCTAATATTTTTTATAGAAAATCTCTAGTAGTCATCTCTATTCCAGTTTAAGTGGCAAAGGGGTTTGAATGTTTCAGCAAGTGTGTGCTCTAGTGTGAGGTGCAATTGTTGTGCTGGCTGGGTGACCTTGCAGGATATACTATTTTTATATCACGAATGTTTATTTGATTTACATCTACCCCTCCCCTATCTATTCACTTCTCAGATCATCTTATGAAGCATGCCTCAATATCACATCTTATTTTTATTTATTATTATCACCACTTTCTAAATACTATTGTTACTATGAGCAGTGTTCGTTTTCCCACTCATCTTTTATCTCCCTTATTTCCTGTGATAATGTGGCCATATTTATCATTAGAAGTAGGTTACTTGAGTATACAAGAAATGTATTAACTCCATTTTTCTGTAGTTTTAAAGGAACATTCTTCATGTTCATTGGAATTTTGGCCAGGTACTCTTAGCTATTGCTGCTTATTTATCTTTTACTTTTAAGTACACAGAGAGGGCAGGGAAACTCTTTTAAAGCCTTGGGCTCTCAGTAACTTCAATCCTTTAACCTTTCTTATTCTTGCAGTTTGTGAATGGGTTTGAACCAATGACCTGGTGGTGAAAGATCGTTTTCCATCAGGAACATTTGTCTTTCTGATATTGCCTTTACGGCTCTGCTCTGCGTGGCATTTTCTTTTGCTCAGGCCCATCTGTGTATGTGTGAAGGTTAACTGTAGGAATCACTCACTGGCTTCTTTCCTCTTGTTAGTGTGAACTACCACTATCCAGCAACGATTTTTGACACAGCAGTGTCTTCATTCGTTCATTTACTGGCATCGAGGAAATTGATCTCCTCAGGAGAAGACGACGGCATCTGACCTGATAGAAAAGCGGAGATTTAATGTTCTGGGATGGGAATCGGAGCAGAGAGCCTGGGAACAGCACACAGTTTGGCGCACCCTTTGCAATGACCTGTCAAAACCTATCATGTCTTTCCTAAACAAGTAAAATTGTCAATATTGATAACCGAGAGAAAATGATTCCCAGGTGAAAAATGGAAGCAACTCTTACTTACAGCATAGTCCACACAAGCTGAAAGAAAATGGCTTCTAATTTTTTTCCGCTTTTCTGTCATAAATGATTCCTTTTTGGGTACTTTAGATATCATCAAAGAACTGGAAAAGAGGGGGCCTCCTGAGGAATCACTAAAGCAATATATATATATATATATATTTTTAGCCGTTTCCCCAGTGGAGGAAGATACAGACTGATGTTTTTGTAGTAAAAATGTATTATACCAAGCGTCTTGCTTAAAACCAAACATTTAAGCTCTATTTTAAACTCATTCTACAAGAAGTTTTTTTCAAGGAATGGATTTATTTTCTTTCCAGTTAAATCTTGAATTGCTAGAAGTGGTAGAACTGGTAACAAAAGAAAAATTCTTGTAGGTGAGCCTGAAAATCCCAATAATTTAGTTTATTCAGGCACTCATGTTTGGTTTATTATTTGCAATCTAACAATCTTCACACTCAATCTAAAACCTTTAATTTTCTCTCTAATGTATATCTCCATGAAAATGAACACCTCGAAAGACTTAGAAGCTACAGACATGATAGAGGACAATTAATCTTTGGTGCCTTTTAAAAAGCTCAGTGTAGCAAGCTTTTAAAAGAGTTTTAAGGTTTCACTTGAAAAGGAAATTATGTCAATGGGCATTAATCATTTTGGAAGCTTCATACTGCCCCACAGATATTTACAGTGTTAACGAGATCAACGATGTCGTTAGGAACTAGTGTGTGTATTAAAAAGCTCATCTGCCCTGATAATAGCAGAAAACAGAATCTGTTTTCATGCAAGGATGTTGCAGTGTTCTAGGTTGTCTTCTGTAGAAAATCTTGTGAGTATCATGACATTCAGATATGTCTAGCAAGATGTGTTATTTCACAAAGCATGGTATTGGTTGGAAAACAGAGAAAGGTGAGATATGCATGTGTTTCTTTACATTTTAAGTTGTACAATAGCAGCTTTTTCTGCTTCCATCCGCAGTTTTCTTGTGTTTGTGTTTTGCTTAACCAAACTGGGCAATGACAGAGATTTTAAAGTTCCTTTTTTTTTTTATTTTGGTGTTTTGGTAAGTTCTGGGGATAAAACAAACCAATTATTTCTGCCTTATTTGCTTATTTTTATTTTTTTTTAATGTAGGCAATTTCATACCCAACTGTTTATGATGACAAATTATGTAAACCNAAAAAAAAAAAAAAAAAGGAGAGAGATATAATGATAGAGAGAGAGCAACAAACTGAAAGACTCTAAAGAACAATGATTTAAAGCTCCCCAGACTTTTTGCTGTAGGGTCATATGCTCTGTGTGTGATGTTGAAATGATTGGTTGTGATCATTGTTGGTAAGTGGTTGAACATGAGCTCATTTATATTATTAGACATCTCCTGTGTAACGCCATTGCCGTCGAGGGTGATACAAGCCATTTGAGGGTCTGCAGTCCCAGCAAATGGAGCCCAGCTACGAACAACTGATTTTCACCTACATAATTTCCTATTTTATCTTGGTATCAGAACTCTGAAGCCGAAGTGCTTTGGTGCCTAGGACCTCTGTGAGACACCCTTGTCTACAAAGTGCAGTTTAGCAGGTAACAAAGCACATGGTTTCATTGGGGTCATGCTAGCTAATTGCACCCTAACTATAATTATTCACAGTCAAACCTCAAACATACTTTTAGAAAGTAGTTGTATTACAGACCTTAAGAAATCAACAACAGGAGTGCTTTTTGTCATCATTAACTTCAGATATTTTTTTAAAGTTTTCTAGAAATAACTCAGAATAAAAAAGAACAAGCACTGGAAAAGTTATGAAAAAGGGAGAGAGTGGACGTGCAAGAGAAGAAAGCAAGGAAGAGAGTAAAAGAAATGGAGAAATAGAGAAAGAACACAAGAAAGAAAAGAAACAAAGAAAGAAACTTACATACAGTATTTGATAGCTGTAATTGCTGTGCTCTTTATAAAGGCTTCATTTTAGATTAGAGACTTTAAGATAGTTACTAGTGAAAACAGAATTTAAAATTCATTCTTTTCCTCCTTTTTCTTTGAATTCTTCATTATGTAAAACATGTACTCCAGTGCTCTTGAAATGTTTTGTTCTCTTCATTAAATTGCTCCATTTTTATTTTAATGCCCTTGTAGTCTGGATAGTCTCTAAAAATGCCTGCCTATCTACTAATAACAAATGTTCTTTCAGACCCTGTTTCCCATGTCCTTTTTGAAATTCCTTTTCTAAGTGAAAATGTAGTTTTGTTTGCCTACTTGTTTCTTTTAAATACCTGCCTGTTTTGTTTTTTTAAGCAGATTTCTTACACCAGCACAGTGTCCATTAGTCAGGTTCACACTCACTTTACTTGCCTAAATCTGGTCAAAGGTGAGGGCAGAATGTGATTACTAGATATTATAGATGCAAAATTGAATAATAATGATTTTTATTTCATAAACTTTAATTTTTATGCCCTTGTTAAAGATCAAAAAATAAGCATCTACAAGAAAGTTACTAAAGAAAACTTCACTCCTCTTGATATTTTTGAAATACCAGATTGCTTAATCGGGGTAATACGTAGGTACAATTTCCCATGTCGATGTATCAAACGTCACCCGCCTTTGGGCTTATGTTTCATAAGTCAGTGGAGGAAAGAAAGCCAGAGGAGCAGCTCAGACCACTGAAACTTGTGCCTTTCTGCTCCCCAAAGTGTGTTCAGCAAAGAGCTATTTAGTTAGACAAGTTCTTTTGATATAGGCTTCACTTAAGGAAACATTTTTATTGAGGGAGAAAAGCCTCATGATGGTACTTGTTTTAACTGTGGGTTTCAGCATTGCAAGAGTTATGGACACCATCTAACCAGCGCTAATGTGCAGAGGCAGTATCAGGCTGATATACTGAGCGTCATTACTTACTGTGGACTTTTTAAGAAGTTAGAAATTGAAGGCTGAAATCTCAAGACAGTCCTCTCAGCAGTCCAAGGACTTGGGTTTAGTGTTATCCATAAATTTTGTTTATGTTTATCCAATAAGAACTTAGTCAGTGAATGCTGCGAAGAATCATTTACTTAAACATAAATGGGAATTAATTAGTCTATGAAATGAAAGTAAAAGAAATTCTGAGCCAGGGATGGTCTCATAGTCATAGTAACACATTGTCTCTTTTCCTGATGGGCCTAAAATTTCTTTTAAGGGTGGCTGCCAAATAATCTTGTTTCTTTTGTTTATTAGCCAATTTGTACAAACATCTCACTTGAAATGGGAAAACTTCCAGCCTTTTCTATGTTACTTATGACAGCCATTTTAACGGTTGATTTCTTATTGGAAAATATTCCTCTGAAAAACACATTTTGCTGTTTATTGATTAATGATCATTTTTACTAGAGCTGTTTTGTAGAGATTCAGTATCAGGTGCATTTCTAACCTCCCAACCCCCTATTCAGCACATCAGTTGGTGCGCTCATCAGTTTGCCAGTCCTGCACTAAAAGAAATTAATGGACTATCCCACTTCATTTCATGGCATCCGGTTGATGGAGTACAGAAACTGCTATAAACACCGGGGTTCAGTGGGACTGCTGGCATGAGCAAGGTGTACAGCATTTGGCCCGTGTTTTGCATCATCATTGATCAGGCAGACTTAAAATTATCACAGCAGCCTGTCTTGAGTGAAGCACAAAGAGTGGTGCAGGCTGTGCAATCTCCTGACTATTAAATCGACCCATTCTCTCTTTTATTTTTTCCGTAACTTAATTTTGTGCTATACTGAAATAAATGAGACTATTTATATTGTAAGAGGAAGGAGTGGTTAATCTGGCCAATATAGCATATTAAAATCATATGTATTCCACAGTTTATAATCAAATATGATGCTCTTCCTGAAATAAGCACTATCTGGCTGTAGTGATAATCGCTAATGGGTCAACTGGGTACCAGAGCACTGTAAATTCAGATGACTGTGTGGGGGTGCTGTAGACTCTTTTTGCTTTTGTGTTATTTTAATAGACAGAAGAGTCAGGCAAATAAGGGAAAAATTCCTCTAAGGTGTACCAATAAAATCTCATTTAATTGTATCTTATAAATCTCATACTAGTTAATGTTTCCTTAAAACCTCAACACTTAGAATCTGGTTCTTTAAAAATGGATTTCCCTGAATGGGAAAAATGGCATTCTTCATAGACAGGAAGAAAATCTTGAAAAATTACACTTGAAGCTGAAAAGGCAGATGGCAAACACAAATAAAAGTAAAATCTTTTGCTACTGAAGCTTGGCTCATGAATTCAGAACAAGAAGGTCAGTGCTGCTGTTATGTAGTCCCTATACCTCAATGTGCCTTCTCAGGATCCTCAGAGCCACGAGGAACAGGAGGACAGGGTAGAAACGAGTATTCTCTGAATGCCTTCTATATTTTTAGAGATATTGGGTGCTCACGGGCTACTTAGTTACAAGCCTAAGGATAGACGTAAATACTTTTCTCTGCCCTTTCAGATGAAGCAAATGCAGCAGATCGGAGAATTTTGCCTTGCAGAAAAAGAGTGATTCAGCATAATGACTTATTTATAGTCCACACCTTGTAAAGAAAAAAGGAGGGACAGGGTGAAATCACAGGCTGAGCGAGGTCAATGGAATAACATCCTTAGAGCAGGACTTCATGCCAAAATTCAGCAGTAGAGAGATTTCCAAGATTTCCTGAGTTCTTGATCATCAATAGCTTTTGTTAAGTCAGTAGAAATTACAGGTGGGCACTCGATACTTTGAAACTCCCTTGGTACAATCAGTACTTTGAAACTCCCTTGGCATGTCTTCCTTCCTGTTCTATTTCTGTCTGGTTTTTATTCCTCTATTGATTTTAATGGACTTCAATTAAGGTCTCTTGTCTCTGAATCTTTAGAGCTTTATTTATACAGAGCACAGACTACTAGATCACTAGTCTCATTTTTTTTCCCCATCAGACTCCTCAAAGCACTACTTTTTACACTGGTCTATTATTTTAATTGGGCTAAATTTAGAAACATTTAGATACCTTTCAAACCATCTGCACTTTCACTGCTGTTTAATGACTTTGTCTTTATGGATATATTGCGATAATTGACAATTACATCTTATTGCGTGCCATCCAACTCTGATGTTCTAAAAGCTTAGAATTGGTTAAATCTGTATTTTAGTCACAAAGCAAATTCACAAACCATTCCATCATTAGCTACAGCAAATGGTAAGAGAATTTTAGAGCGGGAGAACATTATTCCTTATTCATAAATTTAAATCACTTCCTCATCCTCATATTTCATGTTTACGGGAATGTAGCTTGAATTTTAAGTTTAGCAGCCCTGACTACTGAAGTGTGAACTGCCGGATCCTCCCCTCATCTTTCCAACCACTGTAAATCTTCTCTACCCACTGCCAATGACACACAATATCAATTATTTACAAAGAAAACCATGCAAACCCACTGCATAATTTCCTTCTTGGGGTATGATAAAGCAAGAGTGATCACAATCAGTGTCAGTAACCAAAAATCTTCAGAAGTGGACATTTTAATTCAGATTTATGCTCTCACTAATTGGCCAGACTTCCAATGTCATTCTAATAAGTTATGTACATTTAAGGGCTGGAATTGCCCTTAGAGGCTCCGAGAGTAGCTCTCAGGGAGGAGAAATCAGTGAAGCAGAGTCTGGCTATAGTCTGAGTTTAAGTTGCTTTGTACATGTCCACATCAATCTCGTAACAGGAAAAAGTCATATGCAGGCCATCCATAATCCATTCTTCTGAAAACTTTAACCCATGTACCACGGTTCAGTTCCCAGAAAGCTACTCTGTCCTGGGAACTGCCTTGAAAGATGGAGAACAAAATGAAAGAACAAGTTCCCAACGATCTGACAATTTCTCTCAAAGGACCACTCTTTTGGAAGACAAAGAACAACACTGTGTTTTTTCCAGACAAAAATTCTGCTTTGCCTTCTCTCAGAAAAAATAACTTTAAAACTGTCATTAACAAAATTGCCTGGTGACTCCTGCCACCACATGATTAATCAGTGGTGCTTTTCACAAAAATGAAAGTGAGAACCCGTGATTTCTGTAACCAAATTCCTGCTTAGTAGTTAAAATCTAGTCTCTGATGTTGCAGTTAAAATTGGATAACCTATTTTTCATGATACCCCAAATGACTGAAGTGGTATGACATACACAGAAAATTTCTCTTCTATCACAGAAGTTAATTTCTTTTCGGTAAACTTACTGCGTAGGGAATGCCCCAAATGAATTTTAACAGTGTGCTCCTCAGTTTGGAAACCCACCTAGCAAAAACCATGTTGAAGTGCAATGCCAACCTGTGATTAAACTTCAGCGTCATTAATCTGTCCCTATCTAGTGGCTGGGAAAAACTTTAACCTGAGACTCAGGTATGCTATAAAAGACCTTAAAGAAAAAAATTTCTAGTCTAAGGCAATACCCTCTATTTCTTAGCCTGTGCCATTCAGTGCTGATACTTCTGGAAAAAGGGTGAAGGAGTGAGACTACCTTTGGCCCTGGTGTTACATCCATAACTATGTTCATCCATCCTTTACTCCATGTCGAGTGAAGCACGCCTTGCCAAAGCGAGCTCCACACCAGCAAAGCAGGGACACCCTTGGACCAGATCCATCAGCGTGGGTCAGCCACCAGCAGCAGCTCGTGCACCTTTCAGAGGGGTTGTTTGCTTTTTGGAAGTTCACTGTAGCGGCTCACTTTGGCAACGGGGGAAACTTTTGGAGACAGCCTGCCTCAGCTCCACCTCTCCCCTCCCAGCAAGGCACAGGCAGCTTTAAACAACACAGCCTTTTAGCGGCATAATGTATTTCCAGAAGCAATACCCCACATCTTTATTCATGATGTGAATGATGCTCTGAGTAGTAATAATGAAACAGGGTCATAAAGGTTCTCCATTGTGAACTAGTATTAATCTAATTTCCTATAGGATGTTTATCTAAGTCAGAAAAAAGCAAGCGGTTCAAAATACTTTGGCAAGTCTCTGATGAAAAGAAGCCTGGGAAGTGCTAAGGATTGCTGGAGAATGCTAAATTGCATTCACTCAACTCTGCTGAGAAGGCTAAGCTGGTTCTGGCAGAGTTTTGCTAGGATCTATCCAGTGCAAATTGGCTTCTTATTTTTATGGATGTTAAGGATCATCAACACTTTAAAAAAAAAATAATCCAACAATGAGCATTCGGGACTTTCATCCGCGAATAATGCCAATTTTACCATACTTCAAATTTTGCATAAAAATTGCAAATTCTATGGGGCTTTTGAAAATTAAATAATAAAATGTAGCGCTAATGTAGGTACTTTGCAGCTTTGTATGTCCAACAAAGATTTGTGCTTAGTTTTAACCACAAACAAATTCCCAACATACAAAAAGGCGTGGGTTACCCATGCTCCCATTAACTTACTTCTAGGCTGGCAGCAGAGAAGTCTTTTCTGCAACTCTATTTCTGTCTGAATGCAATTTCTCTGCCTTGCCGGTATAGGATTTGGACGCTTTCAAAGATGGGGAGCCCAGCATTTGACTGGTGCCACTTCCATATAGGTAGACTTGAGTCTTTCCAAGAGAAACATGTCTGTGCACCTCTCATCTCTATTTCTAGCAATTTTTTGGCTATCTTCCCTGCTGAGATTGCTTACCTTCTCGGGA
>RSEF01000007.1:36013143-36086456 GCA_003993805.1 Himantopus leucocephalus | reverse complement strand
GGGGCTGTGCTGGGAAGGCAGGGTGGTACAGCCATGTCTACACCGCGCCTGGGCACAGGACTCCTGAGCACAGTCCTTTTTTCCATCCTCAGAAGTTAAAAGCAGGGCAGACCCCCTCCCAGTGAGCAGTGCCAGTCTTTGCCGTACCAGCATAGGTGCGGCTGGAGAGTGTCTGGGAACTGGAGCTTCCATTTGAGAAGCAGTTCCCTAAATCACAGCGTGGGAATGTCTTACATGATGTGTAAAATGGCTTGGGTGAATTAGCGTATCTGACAGGCAAGGAATTTAACTAGCATTCAACCTCTTACTTAATGAATAGTCCATATGTCCAGAGAAGCAGGTAATTTATAGTCTAACATTTTCTTTTGATCTGTCGTTTGCTCTTTCTCTTTAGAATTAAATCACTTCAAAATGCACAAGGGAAGAAAGCAAAGGGAAGAAGTCTTTTTATTTTTAATTAGAATGTACTAAATGGTAATAAAGTAATGTGAATACAGTGGAGACCTCTTAAATCCATAACAGTAAATCTATTGCTGCAACAGGTCCATCCTTTATCTGGTGTTCATTTAAGAAGGTTTCACCTGAAGTGTAACAGTGACACGAACTGATACTAATAGAGTAATATATTTAAAGAATTCAATAAAGCATCTGTTGTAGATTGTGATATGCCTTGTAATTTTATTGACAGAGGTTTGTTTTGTCCTGAGACACATAAAATGCTTGGTTAAATGGTTTGATTATATAGTACTTTCAAAAAATATGCACTCAACAGATTTCTTGTACTGTGCAGCTCGTCAGTGATTAGCCAAGATGATTTTTAAAATACAAATAATTGGATAGGCTCTTAGAAATTAGGATTTCACTCACTTGGGAAGGAATTCTAATATGTGTAGCAGACGCAGTAATTTGAAAATTACATTCCTTTGTATGCAAGTGTTAAGTTATGAGGTAAAACAACATGAAAGAATGTCTCAAAGCCATATATGTAGAACAGGAAAGACATAATTTCTGAACTATAAATGCAGCTTCCCCTCCCCATTCCCCCTTCTTCCCCTATATATAGACGGCTTGCTTCTACTTGAGTAAAAGTGGATTTTGGATATGACTGTAAACTTCTTTCACCTGAAAGCAATTATCCCCACTTTGTGTATGCAATAGCCTATTCACTCAGTCCTCGCTGGTCCCGACAAGCTGAAAAAGGCCCCGGTGACATGAGGCGCTGTCTGTACCACTTACTCTTTTGGCTGAGGGGACACGTGCGGTGTTTGGACACGGTACAGATTAACATGGGAAGATTACTTTATTTCCAGGTTAGCAGGAGGCTGGTTTTTGGAAGCACTACTAATTTGTGTTAGATAGGACGGCTGCTTGGTTTGCAACGGGGTTATTTTCCTAAAACAACTATCTTCTCTGCTTCTTTTCTAAGCCCTTGATCCTGAGCCGGGGACTGCGGCAGCTCTCCTCTGCCCAGACTCGACACTGCTTAGTGTCCTGGGTTTTTTTTAACCATTCCTGTTCCCTGTTTCTCTCACTTTTCGAGCAGGTACGTTTCCCTCTTGTCAGAAGGAGAATTTGTGACTTCATGTTTCAGCATGCTTTGTGAAAAGGAAAGGAAATGATTTCTTGGAGGGATTATTGGTCCTTGAGGACAGAGCTTTGAGGTGCTTATAGGATGCATGTGTGGACATACAGTGGAGCTCTTCTACTCAGTGTCTTGATTTATTTATTGTTGGTGCACTTTGTTCTTTTATTTTTAACTGATATATTTTAGGAGATGTTGCTACTTTTGCTTTGGTAGAAACAAGCGTGATTGCACACATCGTAAGGTTTTGTACCGCCAGCTTTTTGCTTTAATCTTAAATGACAGCTACATCTGTTGGAAGTTTGTTCCTATCTTCTGGGTTTTTTTAAACTTGACAGGCTGAAGGAGCCCTTTTAATGACAGTCTTGGTAGTTGCAGATAGTTTTTGAGATGCTCTTCCCAGGCTGTGAGCTGCTCAACTCTCGTTTTGCTCTCCGATAGAAGTTCCAGGTGACTCCAGAGTTTTTGTGCCAGCAGCCTCTGGGGGGAAAGGCAGAAGCAGACGCTTACTTACCCTAGTTGTTCTATTGGATTCTGCAGGCTGGGATTTGTATCTTGTCACACCAGGGTAAAACTTAGTGGACACACATATGGGTTTAGGTGGCGGATAGCGGCCAAAACCTGTCACAGGTTATAGTAGCAGTTTCGAGTCAGCATTGTTCCATTTTCCTTCTTCTGGAGCCAGGTTTTATTTCACTGTTGTAATTTGATGTCAGATTTTCATGGATTCTTCATTGGTGATCACTATGGGCCACGGTACCACAGTTGTTACAGACACTGCACTTACAGGTCATTGATATGATTAATCCTGTACATCGTATTTTTCGTAAAGATGTGGCATTGTTATCAAGGTTTCAAAGCATAAAAGTGTGCTTGAGGTTTTTGTGTTTTGAAATCCTTGAAGTTTACAGTGAAGGGTAAAATAGAAAAAAAAAAAAAACCTGCTGGAAAATGTGTTCTTCTTGCAAAGACAGACCGAAGGCGCTGGATGCTACCTGAGCCTTCTCTGACAAGGCAATGCCAAAGGTACATGGGACACAAATCCGCTTCGGGTATGCAGCTCCCCAACAGCCCTGCTGAAAGATGAAACAACAGATGTTACCAGTCAGCCACGAAAGCCCACAAGCCTGTGTGAGAAGCAATGCTTGCTGCACCCCCTTCAGTTCCCGTAATTAAAAAAGCTAGTCACCATTTAGCTTTTTATGTGTTTTCTGCACCATACGTCTCAACGTTTCCATCATGGCATTCTCATTTGCTATTCATTTAGTCAACTAGAGGTTGCAATGGATGCTACTTGTCCAATTATTTTGAAATTTTATAGGTTTATTCATGTTGACACATTCATTTTTAGTATGACACTCTTGATAAAATAACTGAGATGTCACCCAGTGTTTACATAAAACAGCTGAGAAATCCAAAATTACAAAATGCGTGAGTACAAACAGTCTAAATGAACCAAATCTAGAGAGTGCTTTAGCTAGAAAAAAATTATTTTCCATAAAATTAATTTTTTAGCTCAGAAATTTACATTTTGAGCTCACTTAAGATGTTCAAAAAAATCACTTATACCTTCTTTTCTCTGGACTCTGGAGTGGCCATTCGCATTGCTGCAGAGACTACCCAGAATCATTACAGACTTGCTTCCAGATATCTCAGCCCAAAACATTTCCCTCCCAGATAGTGGTATTGATCTGACCAGTTTTAGGGAAGACACTTCTACCATCTTTGAGATGCTCTCAATGTCCCAAACACCCTTCCTGCCATAGGTTTTCTTGGGAACTTCGGGTTCTCACCCTCCATACCAGGAGGTGGCCACAAGACAGGACCTCGGGGTTTGCCCCAAGTGCATACTCAGAGCTCAGGTCAGAAACATCTCCTGAAATTGTGCAAGCTACAGAATAAAATTTCTGCTTCTTTTACCTCTTCTATAGATTTTTTTCCTAATTACAAAATATTTTCAGATGTTACAGTAAAAATCAAAATCTTATTGCAATAACTGCATTATAATAAAGGTAGGCAGGGCTTTCAGCTAGACTTCTAATCTTTTTAAGCTGTTGCACAATCTCAGGTCATTAGCTCTAGATGGGGAACATTTAATTTCTCTTCAGCTTCTGCTCTTAAGATTCAGCTAAGTGTCATTAAACCCAGGACATCAAAGAACCCAGAACAGCTCCATAGATGCAATTCACATCCTTATTTAACCATTAGCTATGATTACTCTAATTGTATAACTTCATTAGTCTTTCTTTTCCCCATTTAAAAGTAATATGGAATCTTTAGGCAATCACAGTGACTAACTAGCATTGTCCAGCAGTAACGCTAAGCCACTAAAATATTTTAAATGCAATCTGATAGTAGTTCGATATGAAATTAGCTACAAATATTGCCACTAAAATACCCCTTTTAGTGAAAATTGTTACCAAAGATGCTGCAATATCAATCTATATTCAGCTAAAACATAGTTAGGTGTGGGTAAATGTTGATATTATTGCACTGAGTATAATTACTTTGTGCCCTACTCACAATGTGTGCCTTCACTAAAACACTGTATTATACATACAAGAAACTCTGTGTTACTTCTCTATCAACAGTTAACTGAGCAACCTGGTTAACATCTGTAGATTTTTTCAAAGATATTCCTAGTTAAATTCTACTTAGAGTACTCATTTCTAAACATGAAATGTTTTTACAAATATCCATATTGATAGATATATATATCAATGTTGATGTCTGTTTATGTCTACCAATATAGATATATTATTATATATATAGATGTATGTATACATATGTAGTGTACAAAAGTAGTATAATATATTTTGTAATAAAAAGGAATATGTGCCAAACATCGTTTTGTTTGTAGTCTTTCTTTACAAAAATATTTTATGAAGTAAAGCAAGCAAAGAAATCCATCACAATACTAGAAATAAGCCATAGTTGTAGACCACTGCCATATAACATTAGATCAGTGTGCTAATCTCCAAGTTAAAAAGTTTTTCTCTTCAAGTGGAAAAGCAACTTAAACATATCTGCGTCCTCCTACCCCTTTCCAAGAGCACATGGCTACATACACGATGGGATGAGTTATAACATTTCCTAACCTGGATTGTTGGAAAGAGGTTGGATTTGTGGCTGAAAACACATGAAAGGCAACTGATTTTGCTTGTGTTCCTTCACCTGTCCCATGACTCCAGTTTTCATGTTACTGCAGCTCGTGATACCTAATCTCTACAGTGCAAAATGCACCGTGTCTAATCCAGCTGAGGGCAGCTAAAACAGCATTGGCCATGCTGCTTCTCCCAGCTCCTCCTCCAGCTTTTCTCCCTCCTGTATTTATTTGGTTTCCTGTTCAGGCCATTTCAAGCTTCTCTGCTCTTTCAAGGAGTTCAACATGCAAATACATTAGAAATGCAATCCGCTTTCACAGTAGTTATTGTGTTGGTTTCCTAACTACTTTACAAAGCAGAAAAAGGCTCTTCTAGTTGTGTGTGGCCATTAAATTATGCAACATCCAAGCCACAAAGACTTAACCAAGATTTCCTGCTGAGTTTTATTTTGGCAAGTTTTCCGAGCTGCACTGCAAAAGCGGTGTCTCAGTGTGTGGCACGCTCAAGTGCAGGTGGAATCAGGAAGCGTAACACCAAGAGATGTACTGTAAACAAGGTACAAGGCTGTAAGTAACAGATTTGATCACAGCAGTTTGGGGGTTTTTTTTCAGTTTATGTCTATTTATAGAGCTTAAGTCAGGCTTGTCTTTAAGCATAGGCAGGTGCTGTACACAGGAGACAGTCAGGGTCAGCAAAGCATTCTCTGTTGGGATCCTGTACATGCAGATGCACACAAGTGTTGCCTCCACCTCGGTATCTGTGCTCCTTTACACTGGGGAGGAGGCAAGAGCAATGCAAAGCTGGCCTTGCACCACCGCCGCACAATGCTGGAGCCTGCCCTTGAACGCTGAGCTGGGGAAGCCGGGAAGAAGTGACAGCTTGTGATTTTCCAAGCCATTGCATGGGTCTCGACTGACCAGACCATCCAGAGAAGATGAAACCCAAAGCAGGAGAGATGGAGGGATTTTACTTGTTCCTGGTGAAGAGAGCGCCTTGCTGGATATGGTCAGGGAGATGTGGGAAAAATGTCATTATTACTTTTTTAAATGAATGGAAAAATTGAATTGCAATTCATTTGTCAAAGACAATTTACACAGACATGCATATGCTTAGTTAGGCACATTTGAAAAAAACAAAACTGTTTTATTTGGCTGTCTACTTAACAGTGCTCTGCCATTTAACCAAATCCCTATGGCAGTGAACTTGGTGATACCCTTTAACGAAAGTGCCAACGTGGGATCCTTGAACATAAGAGAAGCAACAATAGCCTGACTATTTTCACAAGATGGTTTGGACAATCAGATGACCAGATGGAGGAGAGAGAGGCAAACACTTCACTGCTGGCAGGCACCCAAAGCTTCTTGAACCTCATGTACTCTTCCCTAATAAATATGTCATTTCAATACCAGCCATGGTAATGTAGTGATAACAGCAGGAGAATAACTCTCCTTATAATTGTGTGAGACATACAGATATATTCCCCTGTCTCCCTGACTAATGTTTCCAACATGACTTGTTAGCTTCTGCAATGATCAAGCAGCTATTAAAGATAAAACTGTGTTAACCTTTTCAAAAATTAGAAGAGCATGACTGTAACTGGAACTACAATGGCTTCCCGGAGACTAGAGCAAAAGGGTGAAAGATCATCCTGCTGAGACATTAGTAATGGATGTATTATTTATTTAGTATGTCTGAAATGCATATGAAGGATGTGGCCCCATGCAAATGCCTCCTCCTCCTCCTCCTGTGTAGCTGCTCTATCCAACGTAGGTAGGTAAGTAGAAAGATCCTGAATCAGTTTTTATAAGAGAGGTAAATTACCTCTGTTTAGTTTCCCCTCCCTGATACATAGTGTGGGGGGCTGATCATAGAAAAAGAACTCTTGAAGCTCTGAAATAAACCACATTTTTCTTAATTTTGGGTTTAAATTGGACCCCAAACCATATTAATCCTAGGGAACTTGTGAGAACCAAGCCACCCATCGCAGTTTGCTCACATTTGTACCTTCAGTCACAGATCCATGAATTAGACACTAGCATAACAATATAGCTAGACCCTCCACAATGACAACAGGGGTGTCATATCATCCCATGAACTGACAAACTAGAGGTGCAGGATATTCAGAAATTGGCTTGTCTGATGTCAAATGTAAGTAAAAAGTCATCCTTGACACGCATAAGCTATAATAAAAGACAGGCCTTTGTTTACTGTTAAGTATCATCTGTAGACTACAACTGACAAACAGGCAATAAATCCCGACTAGAAATAAGAATGATTGACAGACCTACACTAACTTAGTCTACAATGAAAACCATTTTAGATTTGTTTTCTTAAATAAACTTTTTCCTGAAGTTATCAGAGCTGCTGATAGAATAAAGCTCATAATAAAAATAGGTAATAACAGTATGAAAATTGCAGAAATGCAATATAGAATCCCAGGCACATGGAATATTTATAAGTTCTGACTTCTATTAAACTAGCATCTCAGTCACATTTTTGAGATTTTAATATCTGCAAGTAATTCATTGTCTTCCCACAAGGACCGGTAAAAAGATCCTCTAAATGAGTGTGTCCAAATTAACTTTTTCCCTCTCTCAAGTCAGGTGAGCAAACATTGCGACCCATCCCTTTTGGAAACTGGGGCTGCTGCCTGCTTTTGTAGAACAAAATGGAAAAAGCAAAATCCATAAGGAAATACATGAAGGGCTAAGCTGCCCTGTGTGAAAACGTTTCATAATGTAGGAGCTGCTGTTCTCTCAACAGAGCTAAAATACAGCCCATAAAAATTCAGGCAACAAAAGAGTGGGGTAGGCAATGACGAAAAGTGCCTGATTTAGAGACAAAAGAGAGATTTCTCTCTAAACTTGGGTGTTGGGGGTAATTTGCGATATCAGAAATTTGTCCCAAATGGGCAATTCAAGAATTGTTGACCTCCTCACCCTGATGCCTACCAGCAAAAAACAATCAACCCCAGAAGTCATAGAAAACATAGGCAGTCTCCAAGAAGGACAGAATCTCATGGGGGCTTCCCCATGAGAGCAGCAAACAATGAGCGGTGCAAGTAATTTCTCACCATTTCTCAGTTTATTATTTTTATTTTATTGAGAAACTTAAAAACAGAACAAGCTTAAACTGTTAAACAAAACATTTTGAGATTCAGGCAAGAGTACATACTTTTTGTAGCATCTTCTTTCAGCTGCTCTTCCCACGTCTAGTCGTGAGATAAATAAATGTGCATCTGCCGCGTTACACACCTTTCCCATCTTGCACCTCATGCAAGACAAAATAAGCTTCTCTGATATCAGCGTGAACAAGGCAGTCAGGGATATTATATTTGACATATCTTGTCTGATACTGGAGTACCAGGGTCCCATCTGCTCAATAAAATGTTTGCCTATGAAAAGAAACGAAGGAAAAAATAATCTCCCATTTTTGCTCATGGAGGATAAGTATTAACATGGTATTAACAAGTTAATATTTGTTCTGAACTACACTAATACAGAATGATGCTGTTTGCCCAAAGGAGGACGTGTACTAGGTCATCCTCTTCCTTCCCTCAATTCGTGTAGTTGAAAGGGATGATCACGTAGGGATGCGCGAAAACTTAGCAACACCCAACGCATGCTCTAGGAGATTTAATACCAGAAAGAGATGGAAAGGCAGAGTTTGCTGGAAAAGGAACCTGGATCTTATAATAAACAACACTTGACAGCTGGAAGACGTATCAGATCATCTTTTCTCAGTAGGGCCTTTGGTTCCACCTCTAATCTAAGCAGAGCTGTGAGAAGTTGGTGCAGAACCTGGGAAACTCTGACCTCATTCCCAGCACTGTGTTTCAGCTGAGGGCTGAAATATTGCTGGCATAAAATTTCTATTGAACTGGGACAAAAATGGAGTACTGTAATACTTGTATGTAAATTATTAGAGAATAAGAGGGCAATACTAAAGCTATCAACTAGAAAATTACTTTAGTACTGTAGCATATCATTTTTTTCAAACATAAACTTTGTGAAGTCAGAGATATTAAGAAAAAAATTCTATAAATCCCTCTGGTAATAAGCAATGGAATTAAAATCCAGGAAAATTAAATTCGAGAAGATTAATGTTCCTTTTTATATTTTGATGACAACTGTAAACATAATGTAATTTTGTGAATTTACAGCTTTAAAATGCAAGCTGATACCCCACAATGGTGCAATTTAAGTCACAAAGCAAATAAAATACTTTTTATTCTAATGTCCCCATAGATAAATTTTGCTGTCGTAATGAAACAGCTTTGAACTTCTTAACTACCATTTAAAATAATACAGAAACAAGCAAGTAATTTATAATTGAGGCACTGTTGTATTTAAAACATATGTAGCAGCACATTGGTAATAGTTGCATATCATCAAGGTATATGTCCCAGATGCCTAAATACAAAGTCTGGAGTATTATTCTCCAAAAAGATTTTGTAAAGTTCTGTGACTTAAACTGCGTATTTCTTTTTCTCAGTCCTCTGAGATATAGGCACTTTAGTGGCAATAACCTTGTTAAGTCTTTTGAAAAATCATTAAATAACCTACAAGGACTCTGAGTTCACTGAAGGGTGGAGGAAAATGGAAATCCTGGTGGACCAGTTGAAATATGATGTCCTGGAGTAAACAGGGGGGAACTGGAAGGCTCCTTCGCAGAAATAAGGAATATCTTGCATTACGCGTTTTGTATACTGCACACACCCCAACAATGACACAAACACATGCATAAACACAATAAAAAAAAAAAAAGAGAGGAAATTCCAAAAGGAGTGAGGGGAAAACCAGGTAACATAACCAGAAGAAAATGTTAAGACAAGGTACAATGCGAAGGAGGGGCTCAGATACTTTATGGAACTTCAACTGGAAGTCAAGTGGCAAGGGAAAACTCTTGAAGGTTCGTCAGTGACGTGCCTGTAATTACAGTACCAGGGTTTTTCACAGTAAGATTAAGTTGTACCATTATTGAGTGAAAACAAGAGTTCTGTACAAACAATAAAAAGGACGTCCCTACCTGTTTTCACACAGGAATTGTTTTAAATTTGCCCTAGCTGAAATTTTCTGTTTCGATTTCCTCTACAGAACATTGGGGAAAATGGACATCTTGTTTCCACTGCGTGTCTAATTCTTTTAAAAATTCTTATTATGCTTTAAAAGGAGCCTTAATGATCAGATCTCCCCATTTCTGAAGTTAGAACACTTTTGTTATTGTTAGATAAAATGCAAACAAAAAACATCATCTAACTTTGTTCCATATGTATTCGGCCTATGTGAAGAATGTAATGCTAAAAGGACATTTTAAATCTATTTTCCTCACAGGTATTTTTTCAGAAGTCAGTTCTCGCAAAGCACAAATGTGCATAATAATCCACTCGGATGAATAAGCAGTCAAAACAATTAGGAGTGAACAATGTCATGTCGTTGCCATAGAAGTGACATAGTCACGCTGCAGACTAACAGGTTTCAGAAAACTCTTTAGGGGATTTCACAATTTAAGGTCCTGTTTGCACCAAAATTACAGCAAAACCTCCATTAACTTGGCAGAAACAGGTCTGGCCCTATGCCAGCCGCAGAGTGGGTATGACAAGGAGAAGGGAGGAGACCAGGACGGGGTGAGCTACCCAGTGCAGGGAGGAGAAAGAGCCTTGGCGCCCACCACTTGCTTTCAATTAAATCCATAGAGTTTTGCGAGCAAGAGAGGGGTTTTGCCGCATCTTGCAAAGAGAGATAACGGAGCAGCGGCTCCAACATCCCCAGCTCCCTGGGGCTTGCCTCAAGGACAAGGATCACCCATGGGACAATGTAGAAGACTTTGGCCCAACCCTAGACGGCCGGGTCTCAGCACTGCTGGGGCTTGCTCGTGCCTGAGCGGGTTTCCCCTTGCCTTGGTAATTCCCTCGCAGACAGCCTTGGCTAGTTTTTTCTCCAGGGCTCACTCACCGTTACTCTGGTTTCCAAACTAATGAATGCATTGCTAGTCCTATCAAGAAGAAACATATGCAGTACCCAACACCGACATCCCTACAAAAATATTTTTAAATGCAGAATTATAACAGCCATTAAATATTTAATATTAAGTAAACTGTGGGAATTTTAATGTATTATACTTGAAGACAATATGTAAGGTAATAACAAAAAAGGTGAAAAGAAATGCAGTAGCTGGTTCATCTGAAAGCATGTAGCAATTTTAACTTGTATTTTATATATGAACCCATAAAATTTATATGGAAGAAATTAAATGTATAAAATGATTTATAGATGGATTAAAAAGGCTTGCAATTTTTTTAGTTTCATACATCTTCATGAAAACAGTTATAAATCTCTGTAACAAATTGCTTATCCAAGTTCTACAGAAACAGCATAAACAGAGCAAGCAATTATCTGTAATAAACTTTTCCTTTAATATTGTGGCATTCACCCTTTTGTAAAACTACATATCATAATTTATCTTGTGCTGTATTAGAAAATCATATTTTATTTGCTAGCTTCACGTATTTTTTGCAGTTGTGCAGAAACTGTCGTCTTCCTGGTAGGGTGATCCAATCATTAAGTACTAATAAAATAATAATGCAATTTAATCTATATGTCTGCAAATTAATTTTTACATATCTATAATTATGTTTTCTCCCTCATACACCACAGTTGTCTCAAAGCTCTAGAAAAATCCCTTTGTAAGTGTGTTTCTTGGAGTAGTTGAAAATTCAGTTTTCATTATAGCCAGTGCTGACATTTTAAATGATAATTTGAGCAGCGTTTCCTGGGGTTCAGGCATTGACTTTTACACTCAACAGAAGAGTTTGATGTTTTTTGTGGCAGCCATCTAAAAATGTTCAATTTGAAATAGCGTCAGCTGTGTTGAAGAAAAGCTCCACAATCGTGGAAGTCATGGGATTTTTCAGAAAAGCAATCTTAGCCCTCAATCTACATCCTAAAATACAAGTAAAGTGTTATCATTTCTTTGGCGTAATGCCTAGGATGGGGAATCAGGGCTCTGTGAGGCACAGAACAAAACTCAGAGCAGAAGTGGTCCAGGAGCAGAATGAGATCAACACTTACCTGGTTTGGAGAGCAAAACCACTCAGATTAATTGCAGTAGATGCAGAGTATATTGCTTGTATATTGTGGTATAAAAAAGACTCCAAAGTCTGCTTTGAATAAAGAAAAAAACAAGCTACAGAGATTCACCTCATTATAGAAAGAGTTGTGTTTAGGCTGTATGAGGGTTTCAGAAGAGAGGACACTTACAAGTGGGATGGAGATGTGTCAGCACAGTGAGTCAAGCCGTGAGGTGTGCAACCCTGATTTTCACCGAAGGAGATTACAGCCAGAAATACAATTTCAATTCCGTGTAACTCTCTTCTGGCATATTAATATACACAGCGGTGTTTCTACACAGTGCTTGTTCACTGTCTCGTTCCATGGCCCGTACTGCGTGTGTTGAACTTCATGCAAATCACTCAGATTCTGAGGTTGAGGTAGACGGTTTTGCCTTGTGTAACGAAGCTTCGAGTCAGCTGTTTCATGGACACACATCAAGTTGCTGCTGGCATGGATGGTATCAGAAACAGACCCTAGAGTGTGCAGACTCCAGAAAGCGGCTGGTAAATGAGGATGTCTGATACTGTTATCGGTAGCTGTAGACAGCATTTAATCTCTGCGGGCCTTCAGTAGCTCAGACGTGTACATCCTGACTGCAGCCCACACAATGCTTCACCTTAGCGTGAAATCAATGTTGGCTCTTGACATGAAGACTTTGGCATAACTGATGGCATAAATCTGTATGTCTAATACTCTGCTTACTGGATAAACCAGAACAAACCGTGCATCTATTCAGTGTAGCGTTCTGCTTCGCAAACAGGGAAATCAAGATTATAGTAACAGCTCTAAAAACACGCTGGTTGGAATTTGCACATTTAGGCAATCTGTGCAACCTAAACTGCACAGGCTGGTTGTGTGTCCGAGTTCGTTTGCAGCTAAACCTCAGACAGCAGTCAGTTGGACTTAGTGCAGTCATTCTGGTGCTTCACCACAAGACCGAGGCTTTGTAACCCGTATTGCAAGAAGCTGATTTTCCCAGGAAAATCCAGTTCCCATCCATCACTGAGTCCAGCCTGGGCTCATTTCTGCCTTCCACCCATGTCAAGACACCTCAGAGCAGTGGTAAGTTTCCCATGTTTCCTGAAAGCAGAAAGATCAACTGGACACTCAGCCCAATTTGCTTTCATCCTTCTAATTAAAAAAAGTACATAATTTTTATTGCAAACATCTTCCAGGCCTACTTGCCTCTAGATTTAATCTTTCAAATCCTACTGTTACCTGCAAGGGCCAGATTCAAATAACAAGCTGATCTCTTTAGAAGAAAACCACTTCTGGCTTGAGCAGCCTCTGTGAATTCCTGGGATTAGTAGTATTTTGCTAAGCCCTACTTATAAACAGTGAAATAATTGCACTAAACTTGGGACAGCTACACAGGCAAGGCAGCTGGTTAAAGCTTCTTACCTTGGTGCCCTCTGTTTCACCACCTGTAAAGGCTGATCCGAGCCACCTTCGACTATATCTGAAACATCAGGGTAGCTTAGGCCGGATAACCTCGGTGGTTTCCGTCCCCAGCTGGGGCTTCCCTGAGTCATCGCCCCTTTGTAGGATGCTGTAGACGACGTGACATCTATTGAATTACCAATGTTTTCTGCCAAATGCATTAAGTTAATCCAATATCAGCCTCCTCTGAAGGTAAGTGATGTGATTTTTTCTCTGGAGGAGTGTTTTTGCCTTAACTGATTGGGTGATGGCTATGTCATACAAGGCAGCTAAATTTCAGTGATACAGAGCCTGCCCTGAGTCTGTGTACAAAACAAGGGAAACTTTTAGGAGTAATAAAGAGTGAACAGTCCTATTAGGAAGACAACTATGCCATATGAGTAACAATTCCTATTTTTCCAGTGGAGAGACTCAAAATAGATGCTCCATCTTTGATCTCTCAGAGCTGATCCTCACAGTAGACCAGGAAAAATACCTTTAAAAGACAAGCCAGGAGTCAAAAAATTCGAAGTCAACTGTTAATACAAATCTGTAAAAGCTCTGGTATTACAGTACATTACAATCTTCCTCTCACCCGCTTTACAACACTGAGCACCTTCGTATTTCACCCAAACTAAGGTGATGGTCCCTGTCCCCTGTTAACAGCGCTCGCTGTGCTGAGGTGCTGGCTCCCTTCTCTGCCACAAAGTGATTAACTCAATTAGATTGAATTATGAGCTGTTGGGTCTGACCTACATTAGGTAGAATTTTGTTCTTCTTGTCAGCTTGACAAAGGGACTCTGGCTTGAAAGTCTGTCTATTTTCTAATTATATTAGTTGGTTGAATAAGGGATATTACCTTTCCTTATAAAAGTTATTTCTCTTAATGTTAAGTAATGCATTCACTCACAGAAACATTGTCAGTATTTCATAAACTCAATTCCCCCATACCAATTGAAGGGCATGTGGAAAAATGTCACTTTGGGTATCACTTCCCCCTCTTTTTCTTCCTCGGCTAAACCACATCCTTGCTTTGGTGCCAGGGAATATTACATAATCAGAGTTTGGGTGCCACCAGCCTGACCTGTCTTCCAGTCCATTTGCCAAGCCTAGCCCTCTCTCGAGGCACCTTAATCCAGCTCTGATGGTGTGAGTCACATTCAGCAGTTGAGTTGGTGAGATCTCGCCAGCATTGGTTCACCTCTGCTACCCCCTCCCGCAGAAGGGCTTCACAATGCATCTCAGTGAGATGCAGGCTTTCACCACTTCTCATCAAAGCTTCTTCCCACCAACATAGAGGGGCCGGGAGCAGAGAAAACGCTCCTTGATATAAAATAGCAGAAGCTCTTTTTGCTCCACTCCTCAGTCTCTTCTGCACTTCTTTTAGGCAGGGCGAGTCCTGCCGTCTCGCTGCAAATGCTCTGTATCGAAAGTACGTGTACATTAAACCGTCTCTGTGACCATGTTTGACTTCCACTCTACAAATAAATGGGAGTAGATAGCTCCTTTCCCTCAGGAACTTCTGTCTGCCAAAAATTGAGAATCGCTGGGATATGCAGATGAAACGGCTCTTTCTCTCCACCAAGATATGAAAGCAGAGAGCTCCTTACCCTTTCGAGTTTCAGGCCAAGGGGCTTCGACACACACCGAGTAAATGGGAAGATGTATGATTAGGTAACTTCCAAACTTCAGAAACATTTTCATTTCAAATTCTGACTTCCTGCCATGCACGTATTCTTCTGTAACCAGGCTCCGAGGCAATTTATTAACAGCTCCAGAGGAGTGATATCTGCAGAATCTGTTTTTCAGCTTTTGACAGCTGAACAGCGCTAATGTTACTGTTTCAGAGTGCCATCACTCGAGTAATGTATATTCTGTATATTCAATGAAGAAGTGTCCTTTGAAGGTGCAAATGAAACAGCTTATCTGAGGCACACAGGAAAAAATGGGAGAGAATAAAAACTAGACTGTGTTTTCCAAAGATTTTTAATCACAAATTATCAGAAGTCTTAAGCTGCATCTCTTTTTCACTCTGCTTAAGAAAATATTTTAATAGAATGTACTGCATTTCAACAAAAAGAAAAATCTAAGTTAAACATTTCCAGTATTTTAATTTTTTTAAATAAAAAATGCCGAGTGAAGACACTTCTGCAGCCTTGAAATCTAAAAAACCCATCCAGACCTGAGATCTGAAATGAGGGGTTTTAAAAAATATCTGAAGTAGTTTAAATATTATATAAAGAAAAGTTACAGAGGCATTCGAGGAAGGAATAAAGGGAATTTTGACCACATTAGGGATTTAAAATGAATGTGAAACCATAGAAGTCTTAACATTGTTCTTGAACTTTCCCAGAACAGAGGTCTTCCTTGGATGAATGTTACAAGGAGGGCAGAAGAAGGAGTTTGACTAAAACAGGATTGACATGCATGATGAATTACAGTTCATTAATCCAATTAATGAGTAATTCCAGAAGCTGTAATCCCAGATAAAGCTCTTTATTATAGCTCTGTTGGCTAGTACTGCACTAACTAGGAGCCCATCTGCAAATCCATTGTAAACCTCTATAATGTAAAGCCTGCCACTACTGCCATAGCTTTTTTAGTAATATTTTGTCAAAAAAATAATGGGAAAAACAGAGAAGGTTTGGTCCCTACCCTGATTTGAACAGATTCATCTTACAAAATAATTCAAGGTACATTTAAAAAAACAGAGGCCAGCTGAATGTAATTTCAACTATTTAGAAGCACTCTTAGTTTAGAAGGCGGATGTATGTTCCTGTTTCTGAAGTCGTCTATATGCACAATTTCTTCATACACATCCTATTGACTGATGTGAGCCAATAAAGTATACCAAGCTGGTTTTGAGAATAACCTCTGCTCCATTTTTACTCATTTTTGGTAGCACTACCTACAAGTGCGATGCTTTCTGAACACTTCAGAAGTACAATCTGTCCTCTGCAAATCTCACAGGCAAAGAGGGATAAGGAGAGGGTATAAAGGCAGGGAATAATATGAGTTTACACACTGCTTGCCTTCATTCACTGCAGACAGTACAGCAGAATAGACTGTATAAGAGGGAGTTAAGTGTGAGACAATCATCTGAACTTCTAGTGTGCGCTTAAGAAGGTCAAACTATGAATTAAAAACTATATAGCAGAAAGGACAACGTTTCAGGACTTCTCAGAAAACCAGGAAAACTCCCCTTTCAAGAAACCAGTTGAAATTCCCGTCTGACCAGTCCCTACCCAATATCCCTGTTGTGGCTGCCCTCTTGCTCCCGGCAGCTGGTCAGCTCAAATATTTGTTCACCCACCGGGATGGGACAAACAACAGCTGTGCCTTCACTGAGACCCTTCTGAAAACTGGCAGATTGGCAGCTCTGGATACAGCTGTGCAGTGATTTTGGTTTGGTGAGTCCTTGGCTACTCAGCACTACAACCATAAATTCATTTATTTTAATAATGGAGAAGACTTGCAGTATCATGAGAGCCTGTGAAACACACTCAAGGGCTGCTCCTAACTTCTTTGAGCAGCTACATCAAATTATCTTCCGCATTCTTAGTTAGTAAAAGCTGTATTACCAAGAAGATAAGATCCTGCTATGATGACTATTTAAGCAAAAGTGCATCCTTTCTGATATTTCCAAAGTGCCTGTTGTGGGAGGATGACAGTTCATACCCAATTACACACTGTGATGGATTCATATTTCTTGATCAATGACTTTGAAGCCTTCTGGAACAGCATTGCACAATGACCCTTCCTTTTAAAGAGCAAGTAAGATGATTAGTGACACACAGAAAAAAGAGTCAGAATTCCATGCATGTCAGAGCTAGTTTTAACCAGTCTCTCTCTGTAGCAGTGCTCCTGAACTGGAAGAAACTTCAATCACTCCTACATAGAGAAAGTTGTGTGATGGAAACAAACCACTGCAGAGATTATTGGAGCAGGAGCACAATTGTCTCAAAAGGACTTCCATTTAGCAAAAGCAACGTCACAATTTGAAATCAAAGGCTAAATACTTGTGCACCTATTGATAGAACTTCAGATTTCTGGAGCTTGAAAATGCAATGGAAAACATGAACTTTGATGAAGACTCAGTGTACTTCAGAGTGGCAAGGCATATTATTACAGCTGACAGGTTTTTACCTACCTGTTTGAATCAAGGTCACGTAAGAGCGTGATATTTAAAATGGTCTTTTATACTACTAGAGCTATAGATGCCTCTTGGTTAAACCCCTAAAAGTTTCTTCTAGGTCATCCAAAGGGAATGTTTTATCCTTCAGAAAACACAACAGCCTGTAGAATGGAAATGGACTTGATCCACACGTCTTGGTGCCGCTGTGTAAACGTAATCATGACTGTAGAATGTCTATCCAGTAGAAACAGCATGTGAATCAATATTTGACTAAAGAGAACAATAATTCCTCTATTTGTTTTAATAACAACCGTGGCTACGAGCATTCAGAAGCACCAGGCAGGTCATGTTGAAGATTGTTGAGCAGATTAGAAAACAAATTAAACTGAAAGTCGTTGTGAACTTCAGGGCCACTCACTCGAGCGCTGGCTGCACACCGCTGCTAATGGGGTTCACGCCAGATCCTCATTGCATTTACACATGGTCAGTTCAGCTCTCCAAAGGCCAGATCTGCCAGGTCATTTGGTTTTGCAAAATCCGCAAGTTGAGCTGTGAATTGGGGCACTGGTGATGGCTCATTCTGCTGGGAAACGAAGGAGGGACACCAGGCTCCCACCTCTGCAAAGCCACGAGGAAGAGCAGATGCTCCCTGGGAGCATTTCTGTGAAGTAGGAGCTGCCATTAGTGCTGCTGGATTTGCTGGGTACCAGCTTTCATGCCCTTTCTGGGGCTGTCTGGGGCACTTCTGCTGCCATCAGAACCTTTCACGCCCATGGCTCATGGCGTCCCAGTGCAGCAGAAATGTTAACATTTTCAGAGACAGAAGAGGAATTACAAAACATATGGCAAGTCACAGGACTTGCAAGACTTTGACCCTGAGCGATAGATGAGCCTTTGCACTGGACAGCTGTAGTGCATTTCATGCCTCCAGAGGGAGTGGAGAAGTGAGAGACGGTGAGTGTGTGCACTTAGAGGGCAAGAAATTGAAGAGATGGTGAACTGAAACAGATAAAAGTGCAAGATTAAGACCGAAATGGAAAGAAAGAAAGTCACCAAAAATGACCGGGCTCTTTAATGTGGGGAGAAGACAATCATGTTATAATCTTCCAAATGCTTTTAAAGCCAAATAGGCATTTATATTTCTTTTCTTGGACTTTTGAAACATCAATGGTAAAACCTGTAAACAGTTAACCTGAAAGAAGCAAACCAAATCCACCCTGTTCAGGCCGTCTGATATGCTACTGCTCGTAAACTTCCTTAAAAAATGTCTTTTGTAACTAAGAAACTTGCCACATGTGCACTGGTTAGTAAATGGGAAATTAAAGATAAGAAAGCCTGAATAAAGTAAGACTACTTGGCATTTGCATTCAAAGCACTTTGCAAGCATCAGTCAATTACCTCAATGCGCTTTCTTACTGTCCCCAATCTGGCTGAAAAATGCAAGCTCACAACTTCCCTGTGAGACAGGTGTTATTAACCCGTTTTTCATAGCTGGAAACAGAGACACAGGAGAGGTGGGTGGCTCATCCTGGGTCACAGTGGTGCTCATGGCAGAGCTGGAAATAAACCTTTGGCTAGATTATAAGGCAAGATACAGGGCAGTTTGTTTCAACAGATGTTTCCACATCTGAATTTTATAAGCTTCCATCACATGGAGAAATTAAAATTTCAATATCTCCAATCACAAAAAGCCTCCTGCTATTCACATTTTTCTTCTTCTGCTATTTATAATGAAAAGATTTCTCCTTTACGAAATCNTGAATTTTATAAGCTTCCATCACATGGAGGAATTAAAATTTCAATATCTCCAATCACAAAAAGCCTCCTGCTACTCACATTCTTCTGCTATTTATAATGAAAAGATTTCTCCTTTACGAAATCCTACTTTTAGCTCCGTGTTTTCCCCCGTCGCTGGCTCTCCACAATGTCAGGAGAGAAATCTCTGTGTTCCTATAAAATAGGCTACCATTTTTTTAGGCAAGATTAAGATGAGCAGTGGGAGGACAGAGGTATGGTCTGATGGTATTTATCAGTATCAATTGTCAGCTTACAAAGCATTATGTGATGTGCGTGTCCAGCTTTCACTGTTTGCACTGCTGGCAGATTGTATGATACCTCTTTATTGCCTTTTGGCTTTTTCCCTTAAAAACAAACAAACAAACAATCTACAGTTCCCTGGAGGAGGACAGGTAGTGTTTTTTACATCCAATAACAAGCCAAAAAGGAATCCATTCTGGGACACTCGTTTTTACTCTGATGCTGATCATAACAACAGTACTTCTCTTCTATGAGCAGTCATTCAGTCTGCTGTTGCTACTAAAGCATTATGTATGTTATTTGCTGTGTATAGTTAAATCATATTTTATTTATGATATTTTTCCCGATGACAACTCACTTTGTGCCCAGGCAAAAGTATTTTGGAGTCAGAGGAAGATTAGCTGTTTTGCATTCACTGTCAGAGGGACCTATACACTTTTTTCTCCCCACCTATGCAGGGAACAGCATCCAAGGAATACTTGGATCCCCCTGTCCAAATGCCAGGCAAGTCTCTTTTAATGAGACGTTTTAAATAGATAAATAGAATGGATTTCGATTTTTCAGTCATTAGAGTATTTTCTAATATATGTCACATCATTTTTTTCTTGAATACCATGGCGATGCGAGTCTCCTGTTAAAGGCTAAGGATAAAATAATTAAAAATGGCTAAGTGACCTTGAAAGTCATGTCTTTCTGAGAGTCAATAGGGGCTGTGCACATTAATTAGTGTTTTTCAAATTCTACTCTTAATATTTACCAAAGCAGAAAAGCTTTCCCTCACTCAGTCATGGGCAGGACTGCATAGCCTGTGACTGTTGTCATATTTGCCTTTATCATGATTTTCTTTATACATTATTTAATTTGCAAAAAATGCATTTAATATTTTCTTAAAGAAAGCTCTGTTGAAAATATTTGTTTATTACAGCTTCATTTGAAAACATGCCTATGAATAACAGACTTGATTGCTGACATTAGATGGTAGCTACTTCCTATCAACGGTAGAAATACGAGATAAGGGACACAAAAATATGATTTATTAGAAGGGACATTAGCTCAAAGGTTGCAAATACAACTACTTAAATTTTATCAATCATGATCATAGCCAAATCCTAATTTTAGTAGGACTTTAAAAAAAATCTTTGTTTTCATTGTATTTAGTAAAAAAGCCCTACGAAGAAGAGCTTGTTTAAGCTTTATATTTATTCACTTCTTGTTAATAAGAGAAGAGTGAAATGTGTAGCAAATACCAGTACACAGCAACGACAAAATTTTAACAGTGGTATCCATTTTGTTGCTAAATGATTTCAGAAGTCTCATAGTCAGGAACGATGGAGACTAAAGCAGACAAGACACTGAGGAAACAAAAGGCAAAACAGTCTTGTACTAACAGAAAAGTGAACAGGATTAATGTTTTCCATTCTCTTTAGTGTTGCTATGCTAGGCCAGTAAGTTATTGTAATCAAAGTATAGAGAAAATCTCTTGTTGAGCTTTTGCTGTTGCATTTTGCCTACCTGCCATGGGTCTTTCAATATTATTTTATTAGATTAAATGATGGCATGATTAGGCTTTTATGAATGATAAACAAAGTCAATAATTTTAAAGAAGGAACTTTAATATATTTGTTCTTTACCTAGACAAAGGTTAATCATACTGTATTTGTTGACTCTGAAGACAAATAACCTTGTCAGGGGAAGCCTAATTGCCAACCAATACCATATGTGCTTGCAGAGTTTGAAATATGCACTTGTATTCGTAAAGGTAACTCAAGCCGAGATTCAACTCTCCATGCACAGCCAAATTTTGATTCTCTGGTGGAATTTGCCTGCCTGGCTTTTCTGGGAGCTTGAATTACTGCTTGGATGAAGTGAACTGATTCAGTTCCACCAGATGAAATGGAAATTCCAGCTGTGACGGACTTCTGAAATGTAACCGTTTCCCAGCACAGCTGAGTCCAAGTGCTGGTTCAGACTCTTTCCCCATACGGGGGGATAAGGTTTTATGAGCCACTGAATGTGCTCCAGTAGAGGCTAAGCAAAGAATGACATTTTTTGCTTCCATCATATAGAAGATGTTGGGTAGAACGTGCTAAATGGCAGATGGTCCATCACCAGCGTAGCGTATTGGAATGCCTAGCAAGGGCTGGTAATGCATCCAGGACAGTTATAACTTGTTTATAAATTTACTTTAGCTTGGGACACTACTTTCTGCTGCTTCCCTTGATCAGCACTGCATTTCAATATGTTATCACTAGCAATCCAAGTTGAAGAGTAATAAGTAACATTGTGTAAGTAAAAGTATTTTCAGTAAATATTTTTAAAGCATTAAAAGATTCTTTTTAATTATACATTCCTCTACATTACAAGAGTTCCAGCACAAAGCTGGTCCAAAAACTACGGTCCAAAGACCTGCTAGATGCAAATGGCATTCCCTCATCTCATTATCTAAGGTAGCTAGTAGTTTCTGAAGATTTTAAATGGGCAGAAGTCAAGGCATGATCTAGCTTAACTTTATGGACATAAGGGGCAGTTACACCAGAACTGCATGAAAACAAGCATCTAAATTCAAACACGTGCATTGGCTTACCATTTCATGTGCATAAATTTAATCTTGACAGTTCTTAACAGTATTAAGTTAAGGATCTCCAGCTTGTATGGCGGCTGGTTCTCAAAATGCCATCAGAAAATAAATATACTCATCTTTGCTTTAGATTGCAGTATAATATAAGGGCGCTGATTTCCCAATACAGTAGTAGTATTTAAGCCATGCCTTGTAATTACTTATTTCTTTGGTGTCACACACATACACCTGATATTATTGATATCTGCATACATTATTTTACTTACTGGCAGTCACTCTATCATATTTCTTTACTGTACTTGATTTTTTAAAATAGATATTTAAATATTTATGAATGGAATAGCTACATATAGAATTTAAATCAAGTCATATTGATCTGATAAAGGTAGATCTCAGTGCTAATATTATCCTGCTTCTGTATTTGTAACAACTGAAAGAGTTTTGCTGAAAAGGAAGAACAAAACTGCTCTCAAGCTGCTACACTTGCATTGGCAGCCACTCAGGAACAGTTATCCAAGACAGAAAAGTTCATTAAAAGTTGACTATCATCTTAGATTGAAAATGTATTTTATAGTATCCACAATTCAGTTACAGATTTCGGATCAAGTGAATTCTTGAGGATTTCCAAGTCCCCACAACAGCCTCTTAAATAGGTAAATGAGGCACCTAAGGTCCAATTGTTGCCCATGCTCAGAGATGATGCCATCATGCCTAAGCTGATTTTGTACCAGCGACCAGGCAGGACCAGGGGAGCCTAGAAATGCCAGCTGGAGGGACATCTGAAAGTCATTTACTCCAGCCTGCTTGAAGCTGGATGATCACCAAGACCAGATCAGGTCAGCCAGGGCCAAGTCTTGGAAAAGCTCTGGAATAGGAGCCACAGTCCACTTCTGCTGCAGAGGCAAGTGAGATGGATGGGCACGAGGATGAACAGGAATTTATTTCAGAGGACTCCTGAGCCTCCTCAGAGGTGGTAAAGAGAGCTGGTCACCAGAGGCCATCAGCCACGTTAACGCAAGAATATGTACAAAGTGCCCAAAGAGCTCCAGGTTTGCCAAGGAAATGTGAAGAAATGCTTTTAGTCCCCACTTCAGGCTGAAAACATTTACACCTCCCAGTCGGGATCTCCCAGCAGAGCCTTAATGACCTGACCAGTATATTAGCTGTGGCCTAACGGGAATGATTTTATCCCCTCCTGGTGAGACTGTGTAGTCAACACCAGATTAATGAGAGCAAGCATACAGATGAGAGAAAAAACCCAGGCGTCCAAGCCTCCTTCACTGCTGTGTGCAGGACCTTAGTGTTACAGCGGACAGCTTAAGCCTCTTGCGATGAGCTAACTGCGGCCTTTGTATAAATCATGTCTTTTGCCCACTAACCAACTACATTAAAATTAATAAAAATGTAAAGAGAAGGTCTTAGATTAATTAGCAATTGAGTACGGACTGCACTTTTATTATCTGTAGATTTGAGGCAGTTGCAAGAAGATCTCTTTAGTGCATAGCACACAGCCAAAAACTGAAGGCATGCATTTATAAATCACATAAATTTATATTGCACTCTGTGTATATATAGAATTGTTGTTTGCATGTACCATGCACATTACTGCACTGAATAAAACTGGTATTACAAAATTATGTTTTTGCAATTTACGTTTTTAGAAAATCAGCAATGTCCAATTTTCACTCTGGCTCTATGTTACCTCAAATTTTCCAGCTGGCTTGAGTGAAGGAAAAGAAGGTCAAGTGACTGGCCCAAAATTGCCCAGCCACTCCAGGGCTCAGCTGGCTACCAGGGCTTGCTTCGGCCATTACACCACACAATCTCCTTACACCACACAGTATCCCACAGGGCAATGATGGAACATGACAGTGAGATTGCCAGTTATTTTTCTCTCTCAAAGCCTTATGATGCAGTAATTCTCATAGCCTAGTTTTAATTTAGAAACCTTCTAGGCTTAGGCTGCTACGCAGACTGAAGAGAAGAAATGCCACCAAGGTACTGGAAGCAATGTAAAGCACCTAACCCCTTATCATGACCTGCTTGTTACAGCTATATTTGTTTTGTAGTCTTCCTGGTCTGAATTTGTTAAATTGAGTTCTTGTCTGGGATGAAGCACTGCAGAAGGGACTTTGAAAGCACGCTGATAAAGAGATGGAGGGCTGGAGTCTGCTCCCACAGAATCAGCAATAAAATCCTCATTGACTTCAATAAGTGCAGCGTGAGGTAGGGAACGACTCGATGCAGCGGTGCACCGCTGGTTGCAGTGACGCTTCTTCAGTGGGTTTGAAAGGCATTTTTTGAGGAAGACTGACTCTATCCTGGTTTTGCCATCAAACTGAAGTCAGTCAGAGCTGGTGGAGGCTAGAAGATCTGACGCTGGGAACATCTAAATTTTTTGTAGGCTGATCACATTTTTCAAGTGCAAATGTTGAGGCACTTTGAAAGTGAATTGCATATAAGCGATTTAAATAAATTAAGATCTGTAGCTTATTGGTGTCCCAGTATTTTTTAATGTAATTAGTAGCATATCAAATGGATTGCTCTTCTAAGACAGGTGAATTATCAGAGAGATGGCTCTTATCTACTACAAATACTTTTTTTTTAACGTGCTAGGTTTTCTGAAGGTCAGCCATGCTGTAATGTGAGCGACTGTTGTAAGTATTAGAGATTTCCATCCTGTACTGTTACTGGTATTATTATGTGGATTGTATACTCAACCTTTGATTCTTAGTTTTGACAAAAAGTGTTGTGTGTCCCCTACACTGATACAGCAACTGTTGTGTGTGAGAAACCAAAAAAGTGATATTTTTTTTTCAGTCATTGAAACTATAGGGTGAAATGACTGTTTGAGAGGTTAAGTCCCAGTTTGAGCTGCAAGTCAAGGGAAACAAGGAAAAATTTTGCTTTGATGAGTCAGGTTTTAAGAACATTGCTGTAATGAAGGATAATTATGATGACAGAAATTAAGGACAGAATTATGATAACTGAAAATTTTGTTGTGGCAGATATTAAAAGACCCTGGAGTTCTGGGGCTGTTAAACATTACCATTAAAATCCTGGTAATTAGAAATACTTGACAAAGGATGGGTGAATGTTTAGTAGAACAAACCCTTAAGTATTACTTTCTGATAATCCTGTTACATTGCACTCTGTATTACATATTGAAGTCTTCTGTGACTGACACTGCTTGACGGCATAGTTGGTTTCCAGCATCTAAACCTTCCATCTTATTGCTTTAGAAATAGATTTAACTAAAAAAAAAAAAAATAAAAAAAGAGAAGAAAATACTAGAAAACCTTCTGCCCTTCAGCCTACTGCTCTAATAAAGCACAGACCAGATATTTAAAGGTCTAATTCCCATGAAAGTTGGCTTGTGACCCTGTTCTTTGCATTGCATGAGTGAAATTTCCCAATTCCTATATAGCTGTCTAAAGTCCATTTCAGGCTGAGCTTGTGCCTGTATAGTATGCACTAATTTCTCTTTCTTAAGTGAATTTTTTGGGTCCTTTTTCTCTAAGCAATGGAACTCCTTATGTTTTTTACTTTGAGAGATCTCCTTATTTTCTTTTTCCTTGGGTTACAGGAAAAGCTGCTTCATGTTCATCCATGTAGAAATCATGTGGAGTAGAAGGTCATCCAAAAGACCAGGGACATGTATGATCCAAAGGCTGTTTTCCTACTGGGGTACACCACGGTAATTAGGTAAGGCTTCTTTAGTTTATGAATTATTTTAGACAATTTGAAAATGAAGTGATTTGGGTCCTGGAACACAAAGAAGAAAGATATATCTAGAATATTCCTATTAGAGCCAATTTAATGGAATTTTCCACCTGACCAGCAAGTAGCTCCCATCATTTTAGGGGCAGTATGGGGTCCGACCCTGTAAACACACCATCCTGGCAGCCCCGGTGAAGAAGTCATTGTGTCCATAGCAACACGCTGCAGCGTGAAGTATTTCTGCACCTCCTCAGCTCCCACCCTGGCACTGCTGGGGACACAGACCAGCTGTGCATGACGGATCCTGTTTATGTCACCACTATTTTAACTCCACATTACAAACCTTGTTTCCCCTGCAAAGAGCATCTGCTCTCTGAGTGACATGTTTTTAATGTGCTGATTTATCATTGTCAGATACAGGATTTTTATTGCTGAAATTTGAATATTGTATTTAAGGCACTTTTGTGATTACAGATGTTTTACATATAAATTGACTTATATTACAAAAAAATATATTCTGTACTTCTCAAGCAGCCTCATTCTCATGTGTTTTACATTTTTATACCTTACTCTGCATAGCTAAGTGGATGTGGATGGCTGTCTGCTCAGGATAACTGCAACCCAGGCTGCAGTGCTGCATTACCAACTGCCCTCTCATTGTGCATGGGCTGTGGTGCTTGAGGAAACACGCTGGAAGCAGACGTTTGGGTCCTGCCCACAGATTTCAACTGTATCTGCACTGTGGGTGCCCCAAAACTCTGAGATTTCTGGGAGCTCCCACTGGGGCCAGAAATGCCAGAGGCTGCCAGAGCACTGCCATCTCCGCACAACCTGGTTTTGGAGGTAATTAATGCAGCCTCAGGCAAAGCATGCTGCAAGGGAGCTGCAGACTTGGAGCCATCTCTGTGCTCCCTGGGAAGGGGCAGAGAGTGGGAATGAAGGCTTGTGGGACCTCCACATGGCAAAGCAACTGATGGAGCACTCCTCCCTGGGCACTGTCATACCCTAAAGGACGACGAGAGGAGTTGGCTCCTGCCATTGGCACTGCTCAGGGGGAACAGCACGGTGGTGGAGAGGTTTGCAACCACACGGCAACAGCTGTGCTCTTTTGGAGAGATTTGCTGCTGTTTGCAGTCTGTGACACCGAGGAGGTCTGCTGTGCAGCAGGGCTCTGTGGTGTCCAGAAGCAGCACAAGATGCCTGGCTGGAGGGTGGCCAGACTGCCCCTACCTCTCACCCGCACCCAGCCATGGGTTTGGCTGGGCTGGTGGCCACTACGGATGTGAAAAGTCCAACAGCTCAATTCACGATCAAAGAGTGGAAAAAATAGTATAATCAAAAGTACGTTGACGTAGATATATGCCTGTGTGGAACTCTATTTTACTGTAGGTCATCAAGGGCACTCATGACAAAAGTTGTTTGGACTCCTAAGTCTTGTTAAAGGTTTTGCTGTATCCAAGAAACAGGTTTGGTCCTAAAATTTTCTAGTTATTATTTGATGTTTATAAGCAGTCTTTTCTTTCTTAGCATTATAATATGGAAACACAGACCTAAACAAGTATTACAAATTTCCGCTCTTGCTGGCATCAGGAAAATTTTTTGCATCATGTTTGAGTTCATATACACTATTCACAAAGATACACTCAGCTAACAAAGTACATGGAACAACTCAAAAAGTATGCACTGAAACATGTCACACCTCAAATAAAAGCTAGCTAGTCTCCAGGTATTGTACCAGCTGAGCAACCAAACTTCTCAAACTGCCTTTGGATGATCATTTCCAGCTGGTGACTGACCACGTCACGCCGTAATGTCTGTCATAACTGTTCAATTAAGAAAAAGATTAACTACAACTTTATTTAGCACTTGTAGAGAGAGATTCAATCCTAAAAATGCTATTTCCCCCCTCTGGCTCCCATCCAAGGGGGGAATCACCATCAAATCTGTGGTCGGGTTTACTACTCCTTTGTGGGATCTTACTCTATGACCACCAAACAGTCAGGAGCTGAGCTGCTGCGTTTCTAGATGTGACCAGTAGCGTGAGAAAAGGACACCACACAGACTGCAAAACAGAGATGCAAGGGAGTCAGCAAATCTAATGAAGTATCTGCTCAGGAGGGGACAGGAACAGAGAAGAGTAAAAATGTTACAAGAACTGAAAAAGAAAGGAACAGGGCATTGCTGGTAAAGAGCATGAGTAATTAGGTTATCCCACATAAGCTGTGGAGAAGACTGGAAATCCCAGAAGGAGGTAATTATACTGCCAGGCCAGGGCTGGAGCACAGCTTGTAGCAGACTGAAATTTCTGGAAAAGACATCCTTCAAAGAAATATTTCTTCCTGCTTGTGAGAAGGGACCCTTCCTCCTGTCACCAGCGTTTTCATCAAGACAGTTGTAAAAATGTTTAATGCAATATATATCTGTGAGTAACATTTATTTCTTCGAGAAGGAATATCAGGATGCCGCAGGAAATAACCTGTAAGTGCGATTCTAGGAGTCGTGAAATCCTAAAGCAACTTTTCCCATCGTTGTTCTGTGCAGCCTGGCTGCTTCCCAGAGAGCACGGAGGAAAGTAGTTGAAATAACACCACCATCTACTGGGCAGCCGCTTAATACAGAGAACAGAGAGATTTTTGTGGAGATGAAAGCGTGCGCGACTCCCAGCCACGGCTTCTTTGGTACATACCCGAACATGCTTGGTAAACCCTCATCACGTAATTCTTCATTATTTTTATTATTAATGTTGACTGATGCTTTTCCAGGCTGCTCGCTATGTAAGACATAGCTAAATAGATACATAATAAAAAATGACTGCCTTGCATGGATGTACGTGAGTAGGGAAATGGGGCACATTTTTCATAGTATTTCTGTGCAGGGAGCAGCACCAGTACAGCAGCTGTGCCCCGTAAAAGATATATTAATTTGGTTCCCATCAGGATTGATATGATTTGCTCTTACAGATCTGTTGCTAGGTCACATGCAGGTGCACGCATCGAGCCTGCAAAGCAGAAACCTAGAAATAGCAACGTCCACTGACAAGTGGAGATGCATGCCACGGCCAGATGTGGGAAACAGCATGTGACAAAGACTGAGAAATTATTCTTGCAGGAAGTATAAATGCTGCAGGATTTCTTGCTGTTGGGTCTATTAGAGTTACTGTAGCCTCCTTCCACGCTTATTTCTGATACAAATAATTTCCAGTAACAGCGTGGGGTATCTGTGACACATAGGTGGTATTCTGCAAAAACGAGCTGAAAAGCCACAAGCCTATCAACTCAGCTAACGTGGTTAAGGCACATCATTTTCTATAGCCTAAGGCACAAACAAGGATGATGTGACTGGTATTGCAGGGAGCATTTTTGCCACCCCCCTCCCCACCACCCAAATGACCAGAGACTTGCTAACGATTGGATCAGTAGAGAATCGCTTCCACAGGAGTCAGAAACAAGGACAAAACCTGTGTCCATTAATGTGGGGAGACAATCTGTGATTGTCCCTTAAATTGAGATGAGTAACAGCCCTCAGATGAAAGACAGTGAGATTTCCTCCTTCTGCAGAGGAAGAGTTTCTGGAGCTATGCAAGACCCCCCCCGCGACTGCAGCAGCCCTATGAGTTTTTGCAAAGTTCTAAAAGCTCTTAATGCCTCTAGCTATTTCAGGCCCCCATGGGGCAAAAGTAAAAAAAAAAAAATAATGATGAAGTCATTAACCTTCTTGTGCTCCTGGTAGGTGTTACCAAGATTTAAAATGCTTTGCATTTCGGGAAGAAACGTCCAGAGGAGATGCAGTCTGCTACCTGGGCTGCAAAGACTTGCCTGGAGGAAGGACAGTGCCACACGCAATGAAATGCTGTTCGGTGGGGATCCCGGGGCCGGAAGAAGAACTTGGGCATTTTGTTACGGGATAGGTGGAGACCAGGGGAATAGTCATTAAGGCAAGGCTGAGGGTTAGTAGAAGCTTAGGTCAGGTCCTATAGCTGTCTGGGCATAGGTACGGCTGTAGCATCCCTGCTGGGGGCCTTGCCAGGGCTTTCTCCGGTAAAGTTCAGTGCAATCATGGCTGAAATGATTCACTGAGGATATTTAAGGGTTTTTTTCTAGGTGGCTATTAGATTAGATTGTTTAATATTAATATATATTTTTACAGCTGAACGGTAGTAAATCCCTAGCCTCAGAAACCTACTTTCCCTCTAAGAAAACAAAAATCCCTCCTTCTAATATATTTATTCACTTATATTTACATATAAATGAAAATTAATAGCATCAGATAGCCAAGGTGCATTTTCTCTGTCAGTAGCAGAAGCAACAGTAGATCCTGTGCATTTATTATGATTAAATATTATCGGTGTCTGTCACACATGAATGAAGCTGTACCAGGGGCTGATTGTCTATCTTATACAGAAAGAACTTGGAAGACAATTTTTCATGTGTTTTTTTTAAACCTGTTACCTATCCCCAAGCTATCCACTGGTTTACACCAAGGTATCTCTGCTGTCCCTGAGATGTATCTGCCACAACACAGTGTTTAATACTATGCAGACACGGTACCCAGCAAGCTTGCATGGAATGTATAAGATCAGCAGAACTATGTAAGAATTATTTTCAATAGGACAACTGAAAGCAATGACATTACTTAATATCATAATGTCAAAATATATATTATTGTAATATTGCCAAAATATTTATCAAATAATGTAGGGAGAGTATATTTTCAGTTCAGTTTTGAAGTGACGGCATCTGAACACCTGGATCCTGTAATTATTTTTGACCTGAATTACCTTCAAGCTGTGATGACTTTGGATACTCTACATGTCTAAACAAAGGAAGGGTATTGCTTCTCCTGATGATACTGCTTCAAAGAACATCACACGCAGGAAAGAGACATGCAGTATTACAATTGGATCATCATTAAATAGTTCTGTGCACTTTGCAATTGCTTTCTTACAAATACCAAGTGCCAGACTTCTTTTGCATCTTTTCCTTCAACAGTTTTTTCGATTTGAAGTATGCTGCTTATTTTGAAGTGTCAATTTAGTTCTGCCATCCTATGTAAATCATCAAGGCAAGTTGCTTTAGTGAACCCAGGAAAATATTCTTTACTGGCAATACAAATACCAATAAAGTTATTGGTGCAATAAATTATTTTCTTTTTATGGACACCAAGTAATTCAGCGCTTACTTCAGAAAAGACAGTACAACCGATATTGTGAGTCCATTAGCAGCAACAACAAATCTTTTCTGGCTCTAGAGGAAGAATTAATTATTTACATGTTTCTCATTAACTTTTTACCTACTGTTAACAGTAGGTTTTTAAAAGAATTCCTTTCTGTCTGTGATCAAAGTTTTCAACAAGCCCATTTACAAGCAGTATATTTAGCCATTTTTAATTATTTGCAGTCCATCACAAAATGACATTTGCAATTTGTAAGCATCGCTGAAACGCTGCAGGTATTCCAGAAATTCCTGACAAGTCTTTCTGAGCGGCCAATGCTTTTACTCACTGCCCTTGACGTGCAGTTGGATCCTGTGCTAATGTATCAGATACCATGTATATCTTGTCTTCATCTTACAAAATAATAGCAAATCTCATGAAAGACTTGAAGCTGTCCGTACACTCATCCACAGAGCTGACAGTCATGTATTTCTCTGGAGTCGTATCTCTGCTTTAGCACATCCTGGTAGCACTGTTAGTGTGATTTAGGACAACAGAACATGGGTGCATATTATTATTTTAGGACAAAATCGCAATTTTTTCCAACTAAAACTGGACTCAGTTTTGGCAAGACGGTCTCAGAAAAACTTGCACTAAAATGGTCTTCATATTTGGTCTGAAAATCTTATAGAATCAGGAAAATTTTAAATAATTTCAACAAAAGATAGGCAAAATTTGACTGTCTTTTGGTACCATTTTGTCTCACTTAGATCTTAAAACCTAGAGAAAGCCATAACATATCCAAAGACACTTCCATTTATTGTTCGATTTATTGAACCATTTGGACTCTCATTTCTCTGTGAACTTGTGAAGCTGAATCCTTTACTAATAAATTCACCTTCCAAACAATTTAAATATTTTTTTTAAATAAGGAAGGGTAGTATAATAGGAATTAGATTCTTAGATTTATTGAGTTATGCTACAAAATGGAACGCACCTTCCCAAAATGACTGTTGAGTTTGCTTTGCACCACTGATGTGCCTTATTCCCTACGTGTTCATCCCCAGCACCTAGCGCATGGCTCTCTATGGCCAGGATCCTTATTCGGGGTGAGTAATGTGTTTTTTATCCAAAGGCTGAAAATATGGCTAATGCAACGGTTCCTGCACCATGAAACAACTGATTTCTGTTCTGTGACCCACTCTGAACTTGAGAGACTTATTTGCGATGCGACAAGCCGGACTGTTGTTCCTCTTGTCGAGTTCTGCCCAGCACCAGCTGCTTCTGAGGAAAGTTCAGCAAACTTGATAATGAGCACTCGGGGAATAACAGAAGTTTCTTCTTCAGCTGAACAGTAGTTGGCTTATGTCTTAAATATTTTATGTCCATTACACACTCAAAAATGCTGTAAAAGGGCTTTGTAAGCACTTGGTTTTCATATAGGTATTTAGCCTGTATTTAAACATGCATAGTAAATTCAATGTTGTGTAATGCTATTGAATATCACAGATTTAAGATTTATTACCCAAGGAAATTGAACTGAAACTATTTATTGGAAACAAAACAAAACCTGTGACTTGATGATGGATGACTTTGTTCTCTAGTCTTAGACCAATTATTTAACAAAGCGTTTGTTACATTTGACTTTAGGCCAAGCAACGGTGGAAGTCGACATATTCTAGAATAATTTAAAAAATGGACAATTTGTAGTACATTAGAGAGCCTACAAAAGAGCAAAACACATTTAGATAGAGTTATAAAATCAGCTACTTTGATAACTTAGCCAGTGGTATTTAGTCATAATTTAGCCATTGATATTTAGTCAGTTCTACTGAGTGTATAACAAAACGCTGTAACAAAATGAATCATAAGCTCCATGTCCCTTAATGCTACTTACTGAGTTAACTCTTCAGCGAGATGCCATTACCTGCAGTGATTACAGGTTCACAGCATGGAAGTCAAAAGCAAATTTGGCAGGTGCAAACGCCTGCTTTTTTTTTTTATAGCTGAAGAGGAAAAGTGTCCTGTAACCTAGTCTGCTTCAACTTGGACCAGATTTTTATAAAGCTCTGTGCTTGCTGGGGGAAAAAAATCTTTCCTTCTGCCTGTGCAATTTTCTGAGAACTTATTTAGCTTCATCCAGTCTGCCCAGCTGAGTAGGCAAAGGGTTTGGCCCAAATTTTTTAAAATTATTTTGAATGCTGAAGAGAGATCTGCAGACCCATATTTTAAGCTAATAAATAATATTAGATTAATGATGTGTTCTAACAGGAAAAAGCTAGAGGAGTGTTTTATTGTGGATAATGTACACAGAGCAAGTCTGCCTTATTTTCATACTTCTGAAAAACTGCTTTGTGCTGCTCTAGCACTGAACTCGAACCGAAAGGGCCTGGGCAGCCCCATCAGACCACTCAGCTGGAGGATGAGGAGAAGAATCAATCAGGATGAAACAACAACAAACATCACCTTTTCTACACAGCTATTAGAGAAATAGCTGCTTTAATGGGTTTTCAACCATTAAAAGGTAGAATTAGAGGCTTGAATTAGAGTATTCAACTAATAGGCAGTCAACTGTGTAAAACCTATCACGTGACATTGATGCTCTAAAATCCAAACAGGTAAATGTGATTAAAGTCGCTAATAAAGCAAAAATGTTTTTCTTGGGTTTATATAAATAGATAACATAATGCTTGTATGAGATTTGTTGTGATAGACTACTAATCTCAAGTACCTGCATTGCAGAAGTTTGAGCCAAGATAAAAAATCGAACTGGAAAATGCAATATTGTCTCTGCTGCATTCATATTGTTTTCATGAACCTTCAGAAGCAGTGATTGCGAGATTGTTGGGTGGTTAATAGCAAATCTCATGTTGCCAGTAAAACTGAAAGGATAAAAAGCAACTGTAGAAGGTAACAATGGCAATGGTACAAGAAGGTAACAATGACTCTAGGCAAGATCTGAATTTTATGAATATTAGAAGCCAAGGGCTGTTGTACTCAAGGTGAAATGTCCCTTTAAAAAGTGGCTAAGAACAGCTAATCCAAACTGAGGTCATAAAAATGCTCATGCTTGTTGAAATGGATGACAACAGGAAAGTTGTGCCAAAAGAAAGGAAGCATTCAAAAAATAGCCTGAGAGAGGTTTATGTATAGTGTGAGACAGCAACAGAATTATTTAAGAGCAGCCCATTAGCTAGTGCCCAGAAAGTCAAATGTGTTTGTAAAGTGGAGTTATGATTCCAATTTATGTGATATTTGGAATGAATGCTCACCTTAGTGAAAAAAACCTGCACAAAATAAAACCTATTCTAGAACTTTCATTCCCTATAAAATGTTACTGGTCTATATACTATTCTATTAATTTCATGTTACTAGGTTTTCAAAGGTAGGTGAATTAGATGAGATCTCTTCACAAGACATGAATTTATGAGAAAACTGTTATTTATAAGAGCTGAAAGAATGTGTTTGGAGTGCTTCTGTTTTTGTTTAACACCCACTTTTCCCTCCACACAAATTTCTTCAGAAAAAATCAGTAATGAATTGATTTTTACCATCTCAAACGATGAAAACCTAGAATTTGCAAAATGCCTGGTTGAGAATACTGAATGGAGGAAGCCTTGTGGAAAATAAATTACTGGGGTGATTATAAATTGTCCCTTAGCTCCCATGAGGTCTTTCTGAGCCCTGTTGGAAATTCCCTTTTCCCATGGGGTGATGTGTAATAATCAGATTAAGTCCACTGAGAGTAACGGAGTAAATATATCAGAGAATGCAGCCCTGTATTTCCAACATGTCTCTAGTTTCAGTTATTTTCAAGGTGGGCTAAAGCCGGTGGCTACTTAGATGTTTATGACAATATTAGCAGTAAAAAAGCCAAGATTTTGAAAAAACGGTTTCGGTAAGAGGTGAAGGAGAGTCTCCCACCCATGGCTGGAAGTACGCTGTTTATGACCCGTATTTCAGCACTTCCTATTCCAAGGCACCACTAACCACCAACACGTGATATTCCCCATATACCTTTTCTAATATAAAAAGTTGGTAATTATTGTTTAAAAGAGAAGAGAGAAGCTCTTGAGATGTACCACCGCCCTTTTGTTCTTGAAACCGATGTATTCTGTAAAATCCCTAGAGGAAGAAGTTTTAGAAAAAAAGCGAAAGAGAAAAGCAGGGAGCAGCAGGTCTCTGTGGATGATAGTTGAGGTGCCATGGCTGATTTATTCCGGAAAATATTTGCAATGCCCATATTATACTTGTTCTGGGGATAAAGAGAGGATTTAATTCACTAGTACTATCAATCTGTTACCTTTCAAGGCAGTAAATCCACTAAATTCACTAAAAAAAGCAATTCAGCTTCATGGAGTTGTTGTTGTAATATATCATTTATCATTTACTGTATGTAAGTACCAATAGCACAAACATTTAAAATCATCTACAGAACTATAAAGAGATGAAAGAAAAATCTTTCAGAATAAATCTTTGTCTTTTCCAAAACAACCTACTGTGTGATAAGGTTATAGAGTGAAACATATGTCACTGGGAGCTTGAAATAAAATTCTTATTTGTTCTATTGCAAATGTTTTAACAAAATTGTTAAAACTCATTTCCTATTTGTGTATGATATGGATGGCAGGAAGAAGAGGGGGAATTTCAAAAGTAGGCTGATATGCCTTGGTTTCCTCTACAGTGACGCTGTGAGTTTTCTCTAGGGGATTTCTCAGAGACCCTAAAACTATATACCATGAGGAGCAACCTATGGAGGAGTCTAACTGTCCTTATTAAGTCTGCTGGGATGCCTGTCTCTTAAAGCTAATCTTTAGAGTTAATCTGATAGCGATGAATATCCCCATTAATACTTAAACTAACCTATCATCCCTAAAAAGAAATAATATTTGCAATATTTTTCTTGACTGAATGAATGTAGAAAGGCAATTGAATCAAATTAGGGGAGTGATCTATACTGCAATACTCCAATTTCTCTGCCACTTATTTTCATTCATCCACTAGTTAGCCAAAATTTACATTTTGATACCATTTATATTGTCTTTTCGGTACAGCTATGATTTTTTTTTTTATTTACTCCTAGCATCCTTTGCTCATTCAGCAGTCTAAAAGCTTTGAAGAGGCAACATCTGCGTTGAAGAAGTAGAAGCAACCACCTGGTCAAGAGGAGCTTTCTTTGAACACAACATCTGCTTACATAGACTGTCTTACAAGATCAAATTGTAATGGCCAAGATGGAAAAGGAGGATGAAAGAAGAGATGACAGATATATGGAGAGTCAGTTTTAATGCTGGTTTTATGCTGTTTTTAACCCAAGCCAAATTCCCACCTTTTGTTATTAAACCTGGTGGTTCTGCTCTGATTCTCATTACTACTCCTGGCTGGAGGATCTGGGGGGAGATTGGCACTGCAATGGTTGTCCTTTATAATTTTGATTCCTTCAAAAAGAAAAGTTCCAGAAAAAGGCTGAATGAAATGGTTCAAGGTAGGAGCAACACCTTTCCACTTCATGCCTTTCCACTGCTAATACTGATGAAAGACTCCTGTGAAATGCCTTTCTGCTGTCATTTCAAAGGAAACCGTTTCCTAAATGGAAAGTTCACTCAATGAGAAAATTCAGTCTGCAATTTTTCTGAGTAATAGTGATTTTTGTATTGGTGTTATCTGTCCATAATCAAGGCTACGAGTAGCCATTTTTCTTACTCTTTCTTTTTACTATCCAGTCAAGATAAGTGAAGACTCAGGCAGAACAGGCAAAGAAGTTTTTCAGAAAAAGTCCAATTCTTTTTCTCTACTATATCTTGTGTTATTGGACCAACCCACCAATGTAAAAGTGTTTTGAGAATTTCTACTCCATGAGAGTATTGTGATACTTCCATACTTATTAATATTAATTATGCAGAAGAACTATCAAAACCTAGGGTTTTTTTAATCAAGTAATCCATTTTGCCTAAGTTGCACAATAAATGATGTTTGCAGAAGCTGAAGCAGTTCCTTGTGGAAGAAAGGACCGTGACAGATCAGGCACCAGAGCAGCTCACAAATGAAGCAGCTCAAAAAATGAAGGAAATACTGAACTGATTGAAGAACAAAAAAGACTTCTAAAAAAATTATCTCCTTCCTACTGATTTCTTGGAAATCACATACTTTTCTGAAAATTAATTCTGATGAGAAATCCCCAGCCGGTTCCAATACATACAGTTTGGACATGGGTGTCCTCTTTTTATTAGTATTTGCTAATTGACAATCTCTTCACATAGAAAGCTCATTTTTGGTTTTGAGCTGCTGAGCATCTACAACTGTTCTCTGAGATACGTCTTAGGGCACTCTGGAGCAGAGGTGAATTGCAGATGTGATTTATATTGACATCTCTGCAATAGTTCGGTATTTTTCAGTAAAGTAAGGAACTCTCATGAAGAATACACACCTTAATCATGACTGTGCCCCGGCACTCACCAGTTCACAGGGTGCTGGGCTCACGTACAGCTCACCTGCCCTGCCAGAGGTGTCCATCTGAGAAGGGCGCTGATGGTGCACGCTGCAAATTTAATAAGGGCACGCTGCACCCAGCTAAAGTTCAGATGGCCGGTGCAACTCACGTGGCAAAACAGTGGAGAGAGCAAAACAGAGGTTCATCCCCCTGCACACCCAGAGCTGTGAGTGCACCACATCAGGTCAGGGATCACATCCTACTTTGATCCAAGGCAGGGGGCAGCGTAGTTACAAGAAACTGATTTAATTTCCTCTAATAGGTGAGCTTACGCTGTCTCAGAGCCCAAGGGCTCACATTCTGTACATCCTCAAAAAACCTGGAGATAATGAATAAGTTTCTTCAGTTTATTTCTGCTTTAGAGTTTGAACTCCTGTAGTTTGGCCCGCCGGCTAATGAGGAGAGGTGCACTGAAAGCCATCAGGGTTCTCCCGCAAGGGAATTAGAAGCTGAAAGATAAACATACCAAATGATCGAATGTACAAATCACTCTCTGTACTCCCAGAGCTGTGCGAAGGGGGATATGCATTTGAATAATGAATTATCCCCCTAAAAATCACAACTAGTTCTCACTTAAATGAAGAGCTTGGTCCTGTAAATTGCACGTACTACTTCTCGTGTTATTTTCTGAAGAACCAGAAATGCTGTGTTCTATACACTAGAACACAAAACAGTGGAAAACATGAGCTCTAATCACTGTGTGGCCGCTATTTATTTCCCCAAACTATGCATAAGCTGAGATGAAGTTCTCCCCATTTAACCTCACTCACCTGTGCAGTCTTGAAATAAGAGTGGTGAGATAAAAGAAGTTGTTTGGGCTAACGAGATACATGAATACTGTACCTTGATTATAACAAGTGTGCTTGGCATTTCTCTGAAATATATGGATAGAGATGACTAAACGAAACAGGAGCCAAGAGCAGAGAGAGAGAATCCCAGGTCTGAATCCCTTCTCAACTGTTTTAGGAAAATCCTTTGCAGGGGTCACTTGCTGGAGACCGCTGGGACTTAGTTAAAATCCATTATTCCAACCTTTCCACTTGCTCTGAAGCTGCAGAAAGGATTGCAAGAGTCGATGGACACAGTCAGCCCATATCAACAAAGAAGGGATTGCCCTGGGAGCACAGCCAGTTTATTCCTTGTCACTGGACTTGGCAGGTATTTTCAATCAGATAAAACAAGCAAAAAAAAAAAATGCACAAAGGAGGGTTTTAGCACACATAAATGTGTAAATTCAGACTCACAAAAAAATTTGTACTATTTAATGAAGACGTCTTTTCCCTCTGAAGGACTGTCCTACTAGGAAAGTGTGTGTACAGACAGGGTCATGCTCTCTGTGTCACCCATGAACAACAAATTTCTTCTATGCCTAGAAAGCCACCCCAGGGGACAGTCTCATAGTGAGGGTGTTCCTCATAGGAAGTAGAAGGAAATAAACCTGGACTGTCATTTTTAGATTGGTTTCTGAGTGTGTCGGTGCTTAAAATGATTGTACAGCACCTGCTGGCTCAGGTGCAAAAGGAAAGTTCTAGCCACACTCAGTTTTTGAGAAGAGGAATGTGTTATTACCCTCTCTTCTCCTTCCCAGAGAATCCAGGTAGATGGACACTTCCACATGGCCTTCAGAAGATACCTGAGTGATGGGATTCATCCCTCAAAACTTCACTATTGCTCAGGACTTCTGCATGCAACTCGTAAATCTCCCACGCTGACTCGGGAGCCTGAGCATTTCATACTTGGAACAAAGTGTCAAAAAGTCACGTCTTTGGAGGCCTTCAAGGTATTTGCATTTTTATCGTCATGTTATCGGTCAGTCCCATCTTGAGGTTTCTTTCTGCATCTGAAGAAAAAACCAAAAATTGTTGTTCTTAATACTCTTCCCACAGCCTTCCTCCTACTTCTGCTACATCTCCCTGGGCTGCCCAGTCCTCTTCGCCCCGAGTCAGCATCTCCAGCCCACCTCGCCAAGTGGGATGTTTCGGGCAAACACTGTCTCTTTCTTATAAAGTGAAGAGATCTGAATACCTAACACGCGTATCCATCAAACAATTTCTGGCCAAGTCTGAAATGCTGCTGCCAGCTTCCAGCTGTGACTTTTGGCTTGTTTTAACTCCCCGTATCCACCCCTACCATTGAAAATTAATTTAACACAAGACAGACTGGTGTCAGGCCTTCAGTGTTCTGCTGTCTTTTTGTGCAGACGGTGAAGCTAATTGTTTCAAGTCTTCATCACCCACACTTGACTACACCAACTTTCTGGGGAGTTTCAGTTTCTCCGCTTACTGAGGTTAATGGTGTGGAGACTGTGAAGGTATTTTGCAATATTTTTACGCAGGTGCTCCATGGCTTTAATTTCCCGTGATTTTTTAGATTAAGTTTTGTGGGGAGGGAGAAGGTGGTGTTTGCTGTTATTCTGAATTCTGTAAGGTCTTGTCTTGGGCTGGGAGAATGGGAAATGGGGAATATTTGCACCCCATTGTCTGACCTCGAGCTGTTTGTCCTCCCAAGTTGAAGGGAGCTATATCCAACCCAAGGAAACTCCTTGGCTGAGACAATGGGAAGCTTCATTTCATCTTTACTGGGAGTAACGACTTTGAAAGGCTCCCCCTCATTAAAACCTGCTTAGGGGGACAACAGGTAAGGGGATAAGAAGGCCTACAAAACTGACCCTTTTCTCCTGTTGCCCTGAATACCTTCCACTTACACTTTTTTGCCTGGTTACTTTTGTTTTCTGTACCCAAAATACCAACAAACGCTGGATTGTTTGTGAAAAGCTCTCTTACTTTTTTGTAAATTGGTTATGGTTGCCAATATTTTGGCAAGGATAAATCTCAAGCCACAACAGTTTTCAGTCTTTTTAGGTTAAAAGTTAAGCATTAGAGCTATGCCTGTTAGGCCAAAACTTAGATACAAAGAAGATTGGGCCCCTATCAGTGTGTAGAAACTGCCACAAATAAATTCAAGCATTAACTGAAAAAGCCTTGTAAAGGTAGAAGTTGTGTCCTGTTTAAAATAAACCAGAATTTTGTCATTTGACATACATTTGTATGTCAAGCCCAGAAATACTGGGCTTGGAGTCTTAATGAGCTTGAAGGAATATAATCCAAGCATCAGTAAAACCAATGGAAAGACTCACAAAGACTCCCCAAGGGATGCGAATCAGGCCTATGAGATAGCCAATCCAACGGGACTGTTAAAAGCAGCAATTTTGCAACATCGAAATCCAAAATCAAAATTAAGAAAATATTTTTAGAAGTTTCTTCTTAAATAACCTATATTTCCCTCACGGAGTCCAGTGGTAAAACTCCTCAAGGGATGTAGTTAAGCCAAATGAACAACATTTGAAACTCTTTGGCTGTACTGCAAAATATTTTTAATGCCTTTGTTTATGCTTTTAAATGAAATGCTCCTCACAGTGGTTTGCGTGGAATGTTTACAGACTTGTGTATTACTCTGTTATCAGATAATTCACAATATCCTCACTTAAAAAAGCGGACACAATCAGACTTGACAAGTCAAGGAAAAGAAGTGCTGGCAGGTATGGAAAACACTGAACAGTGGGCGGGGACACAATATTTTCTAAATAAAATTCTATGAATGTCGGAGTATAGCATGCGATTTAACAGCAAATTCTTCATATTTCACATTAAGCTGTCATTATGCATTGTCACACAATAAACATTGTTCACGCTGACTAGAAGTGGCACAAAGGACCCAATGCGGTAGCAACAGGGCACTTTCCATGAGAGAAAACTTTAGAAAGATGTGATTGAGCAACATGAGTGATTGAATTCTCTCACTGCCATTTGCTTCTGTTTTCTATTTCTGTTATTATTGCCGGTGAGCCGACCTTCTGAAACATACATCTCATTTTTCAGGACGGGATGGCAGAGCAAATGCTGCCACGCTTTATTTCAGCAGCAAAGGACTATTCTCTGAAATACCAAACAATGATACATGGACCCTAGACACAAACCTTCAGGATTGCTGTTTGCACTGCACAGACTTCTTCTCTAACAGTTTTGCATAAATGTAACCTCCAGCAATCAGAAGTGAAAAACGAACTATTTGCAAGCTTGTATTTTAACATTTTTCAAACCCCTCTCATATAATCACCATGTCAGATATGACTGCAATAATCCGAAGTTAGTGTTGTCTGCTTTAAAATCCTCACGAGCCGGCATGTTTGGTTTACAACCCGAATTTCTCCAGGATCACCTCCTACCACCGAGCCTGGCGGTTCATGCTGTCCTCACTCCCCGTGTGTGCGCGGGTGTGTTACCGGGTGTGTAAATCAGAGCAGCTGCAGCCAGAGCAGCTGCAGGGACACATGCTCTCCGCTGATCCGTTTGCGTGTGGGTGGGTGGGTGAGTGTGGTTTGCATCTAGCTGGAGGGCTTCCCTCTTGGAAATTCTGGGATTAATGACACATTAAGCCCTTTCCAAGAAAGTGGATTGAAAAGAACGAAAGAAAGAAAGAAAGAAAGAAAGAAAGAAAGAAAGAAAGAAAGAAAAAGAAAAAATATCGAAACAGGCAGGCGGGCTGATGGCTTTTCCTGCAAAGTTTAGTACTTCAAAAGTTAACTTCTAAGCAACTGCAGATGCATGGATAAAACCTATCTTGGACAATATGCAGCAGCCCTTTCCTTTCCATCAGCATCTCCAACTTGTTGCCTACCTCTCTTGGATTCCCTTGTTGGCCATTAGCACTGAGTCAGCTCCATTAGGTAAGGATTTTGTACTTTTTAATTATTTGATAGTCATTTGGGGGATAGAGTTCATGTATATTTAAAACTGAGATGATCTTGTTTACATTTACTTTTTAATGTGGGTTAGAGTGATAGAGGGCTATTATTAGAGTTTCCAAAATAGAATGGAAGTAAGGTTAAAATAAACAACTTCTAAGGTAATGAAGAAGGTCACAGTGCAAGCTGCTTACAGCACACAATGTTTATTGTCCATTAGAGGACGTTCACTTTTCTTTTTTTCTGTTTTTTTTAATAAAGAAATTACAAACCTCTGAAGATTCTTCCTTCCTACTAGAAAAAAAAAATCAAGTGATTTAAAGAATATTCATAATATTTGCCCATAAATGGAATATATGAAATGAACCATAAAAGAAGAAAAAGCTTTAAAATAAGAATCTATTCCTCTAAGGAAAGAAGTATATACACCATATATCAAAGCAATGTTATAGATTAGTTAATTACACACATAATAATACACAGCTTTACAGTCTCTGGCAATAAAAAGTTCGTGAGTAATTTTTCTACTACTGTACACATGAAATGCAAGGCTTGTTTCGCTCTAGCATAGAGTTCGAAGAGGATGTAGATTTTACATATGTAGCTTTTTATACAGCTTTATTCATCTACTGCAGGAATACATTGAAAATCATGTTAGACGTTGTTCAACTAGTAAAAACAGAGTTAATAAAAAAACCCCAAAACTGAGAATAGCAGTAGGACAGTGGGACCAGAGCGTAGTGCTGTGAGCCATTACAGATACAGCTTTGGCAAACTCTGTGGAGACATTCCCCCCCTTAATGGAAATATGTTGCAATATTTTACAAAATTTAATTCCAGTGGAGTTTCAACTAGTCTTAAAAGTGATTGTCAGCCAGCACTCATTAGCTCTGTGAAGATAAAACAATTTAAAGCGCTCTTCATTTGAATATCAAAGGGTCACCCAGAAAGGTTTGCAGGACTAAACACAAGGCAAATGACCTTATCGCCTTTATCTTCAAACAATGCCTTTAATTTCTGAAACCTTTTGAAGGGTTGCCAGTTTTATGGAGTGTAGCAGCTACTTATCTGATAGAACAAGCTTTTCATCAAGGGGAAATGACCTTTTAACTCCTAGTAACTAAGTAACTGTATTTTCCACTGTATTTTCCACTGTATTTTTGTTGCTGAAGGTAATATGTACAGACATACTTATTATACTGGGAACACAAAACAAGAATTAAGAATTAGCTTGCTGTCTCTTAGGTGATGCGGAAGGATTCTTAAGACTTGTTGGTTTGGTTTTTTTCATAGTGTGAACTTGAAGTAAATGAAACTGCTCAAAAAAGTTTACATTCTGACAGATTGTGTTGTGACATTATAAGGATATTAACAGAGCCATATGCTGTTTACTTTTGTACTCTGAGTATAACAAACGTACTAATCCCATAAGAATTTAACTGTGAGTAAGGAACGTCTGACCAAACAGCTTTTTGCAGATGCCTCGTTTAGAGGGAGAAGATGAAAAAGTCCTTTAAAGACCAAGGAAGAACTTTATCATCTTCTGCAGTCATATTTTAGGGAACGAAACTCCTGGTGATGGAGGATATTCTCATTACTTGGGGTTTTTACATCATTTCCTGTGACTAAGAAACATGAAAGGGTTACCAATAACATCCATATCTGTCCTCTGGTAGAAGATTAAGCAAAGCATCAGGGACAAAAGCAACTCAATGAATCATAGATGTGGGAGGGCTGACACAACGCAGAGCTTGTCAGACTTTCCTCATATGAAATTCTGCAAATAAGTCAAAAGAAAAAGACGACAGATTTTTTTCAGAGGTATTTTAGACAAAAGTATTTATCTTAAAATAGATAATTGTTTGTAATATCACCATCAAGATGGAATTGCTCCCCGTCCCCTCTGGATCCTTTTCATAAAGTACATTGGAAATGTTTTTAGTTTGGATCTGAGCTTCCTGCAAAGGCACCAGCCTTCCTTGAAGCTCATTAAATCCACTGGAGCTTCACTACAAGGTGTTACACATACACTAAAATCAGATACAATTAATTGTTTACAAGTTGACTCATGGATTTTCCTCAACTCTGAAATACATAAGAAAAAAACTTGAGCATATCCTGAGGTGAAGAACGAGGAGAAGAGAGAGGGCGGTGTGAGGGAAGGCTAAGTGCCTACAGCCAGCGGGGAAAGACAGTGCATTCTCAAATGATCAGAATGGTCTGATCAGATTTAAGAAAGTACATGATAATAGTCTAGCATGGCAAAAATTATTCAGTATGTCTTGCAATTTTATAAAACCTGGTCTTGCTTTCACTCGAAGAATGAAATGAAAATCAGAGCATGTAATCTGCTTTTTGTACTACCTACAAGCAACACATCATCTCACTCGTGAGCTTCTGCTGTAAAATCTGAGTGCCATGGACTTTCCGTGCTTTAAACAAAAATCTACCAGAGCTGATAAAACATTTTTCCACGAGTATTTCAAAAGGAATAATTCAAACTATTCAGGAGCTTTCCCACCTGCATCACATCCCTACTGCAGATGACAAACCCTCCCGTCCCTTGGTCAGACCTCAAACATGTCACCCAGCTCCCCAGCAAAGACCCTGGAGCCCCGGGGCTCCTGCCACCCTCTGGATCCCCGAGCACAGGAGGGGTGCGGACACCCCCAGGGAAGCCCCAGGGTATCTGGCCTGGAAAGAGCTTGCAGGGACCAAGCTCTTGGGTCATGAGTGGGTTTGGTCAGGGACATTCCCGTGACTTGAGAAATTACACTGGGATTATTCTGGCTCCATGTCTTCGCTTTGTGGAAAATGCGACAGTCATTTATAGCACTGTGCAAACAAAAAATACCCTGCTGAATGCTTTCTTGCAGAAGTAAAATCAAGACTCCCCAGCTATGGCAAATAAGCACTGCCAGCTACGGCAAATAACAACTGCCAAAGTGGGAGGATCAACCTTTACAGCATGTTTCCCTCCTGTTATTATTTTTAATTATCAAAAGCTGTTTACAGGTTAATTTTTTATTTCCTTCTTATTTAAGTTTTTGTCAACATCAAGTAACCCCCTTGGCCTCATTGTCTGGATTTAATCCAGTTTGTATTGTTTGAACTAAGAGTGAAATCTGACCTTATCTGATTGTGTGCGGTCAAAGCGAAGCCGGTAGCGGGGATTGTACAATGATTTTTGTTTGCTGATAACTTTTTTCGTTCCTCTCCTTTTTATCTGAAAGACAACAGGGTTATCCTTACTGCAGGAACAGGTCTTTCACAAGGAAGGCAAAATAAGCCGGTCTGGGCATGAGGGAACCTCTTTCACCTTACAGTGAATGTGTTTGTGACTCTCCTGAGCAGCATCAGGATGTCACAGGATTTTAGGACTTTGACATTTGGTAGGGAAATAATTTTAAGCTTACACATTTGTCTTCCAATCTTGTGATGAAAATTGATAGTCGTTTTCAAAGTCATACAGGCTTACAAAACACATTTGGTGTGAGGGGGCTGCCTTTCTACTGCAGCTCTCAAGGATTTGCCTATTTCCCATTGACCTGACAAATGCTTACACTGTTTAAACTCCTTAACCTCTATTTATTACTCTGTGCTGTACTAAAATTGAGGATCATTTTATTAGACACCGTTCATAACAGTATGGGGCATTCATGGCCAAAATATTTGCTTTAATGGTCCAGTTCCTCAAAGTTATTTTGCCTCCAAATGCCAAATTTGAAGAAGTATTGTATACGTCTAACTTCCTTTGCAATCGATAGGAGCTGCAAGTAGTCAAGACAAATCAGTGTTTGTTCCTAAATTGACAAGACAAATTGCTGCAGAGAGGAAGCATCATCATTCTGTTTTACAGATGGGATGGAGACGTGAAGTGGCTTCAAGGTCATGCAGAAAATCCTCTGGTGGAGCTGAGATCTGTACCAAGGCCTCATGAGTCACAACCCAGCTCTGTTAACTGCAGCACAACTCATAACTGAAACGAAAGCCGATACAGTAAATAGGAGGGTAATAAAAATGCTGAACCTTTCTCCCTCTTCCTTGTAAACTCTGAAGTCAAGTGGCTACACACACAAACTCAAGGGGACACAAAGTATTGTTGGTAGTTTTTAGACTACTTAACATATTTTAGAGGACTGAAACTTGAAATTTCACCCAAATCCCCTTTGATTTCAGTCAGGAAAGGATCCAGTCACTTCCAAAAAGCTATATCATACAAATATAATTGAAGAAAAGAAGGAAAAGTCTTTCCTGCACTGACCTCATTAGAGGCTAAATTTCTTTTCTGTTTTTTTCCTACTTCTTCCTAGACCACTTCTGTAGCCTAATAGTCATTTCTGGCTTTGGAAATGGCTTTCATTCCAATATATTTCCTCCAACATTTTTGCTGCTTCCAAAAGCTGAGAATATTGCGAGAAGTACCATTTTGTTCATTATAACTGCACTTGGACTGCACCCCTTTGAATAGTTAGTTGAGAAAAGTTCTCAAGGCAGACAGATTACTGGTTTGTCTGATTTTGTCTACAAATTTATTTCCTTGGACATTTGTAGATGTGTTCTGACTTTTTGGCTACTTTCTCCCTGGATGAAGGGTCTTGTCGCCTCACAGATGGAGGTTTAGTATTGGACATTGCTGGCACCCAATCCACTACAAAAATGGATACTATGTTACATGTTTGGTTGTCAGCGTACATTGCTTTTTTAATGATTCTTAAGTTTTCTTCAAAGTAGTGTATTTTACCTTCAGTTATGACCTTTATTAATTTCATTGTGGCAGCTACACTATGTGTTTTGCCCTAAGTAGAGATTATTTATAGTGAAATCTGAAAAAAGTGGATTAGTTTGAAGAATATTTTTCATCTGACTTTGAAACACCAGCAAAAACATGTGTTAGCGCATGCAATTGTTTGCACAGCTTTTCTGGAAAGAGGTTTGTGTGTTAAGCTCTTAGGAGATTTACTTAATGAATGTATGTGCTCATTTGCTTCTTTCTGACACATATTATTTTGATTATTCTGACGTCTATTACTTTGATTGCTGTGTTCACACTGCATGGCATCCACAGGGAGCCGCAGGGGAATATTCTACATATTGAAAGGAAAAAAATTGATTGCCTAATATAGTTGAGGGATTGTAGTAGTCTGCTCTGCTCCTTTTGCTGGTTTTATATTAATTCATCGATTGAGAGCGAGTTTATCTTATTCCCCTATTTTGTTCACAAAGCAGCTTCCACGAGCTGGATAGCAATTTATCTGCATACCACAATAATGTAATGCATCTCCTGTGGTAGCCGGAGCATTTTACAACTCAACTGTCCCTTGATAGCTTTGTGTGTTGACAGTTTCTGTAAATGGTCCCTCATGTAGTGTCTTGCTAATGCCTCATCGGCTCAGTAGCTCTTGCACTTTCCATGAACTGCTGGGTACCCCGAATTTTCCTCCTCCATATGCTAATAAGAAAAGGCATAACAATTCCCATCCCAGACTCACAGTCTTTCTTTCTCTTCATTTCTTAAACGTGTGATCAAATTACGTTTACTTTGTCTCAGAAGGCAAAAGTCTATGGAAAATATCTAGAAGATGATACAGAGACAAAGGGGTTCTCAAAGTTCCTGAATGAAGAGCTCTGTAATGAGTTTAGTGGTAAATGTGGAGAATGACTTGGGATCTGAACCAGACCATTCCTTTACAGAAAGGAGCCTGTATTATGTCAGCTCCTGCTTGCTTCTCATCTCTGGTTAAAATTGGATTTTGCTGATGTTTGACTGTCATGCGAACTTTTCACAGAACTTTCTCTCATTGACTTTCTACAGACCTATATAAAGACCAAAGGGAGGTAAAACTCAGTCACTAGTCTATTTAATAGCTAAGCTAATGCTTTGTTGTTCATAACTTAATAATTAAAAATTTCTTTAGAAGTAGCATTATTAGACCTCACTGCATTAGTCAGATATGTTATTTGTTGATCTGGTCCAGCTACCAGAACAGGTAAATTTGCAAACATCTTTCAGAGATTATTTTTAATAGTCTTTGTCCCTTTCCTCCAATTATTTACTTTATAATCAACTATGGGTATGCTATAAAATTAGTTGACTGTGACTCAGCCTCCCTCAATAACACAGCATAGATACTTTGATTCACTAAGGCTACCTTATCATCAGCTCTTTTTCTCTTCTTAATGGGCTAGAGAAAAAAATATATGAAAATTCACAAAGCCATTTGCTCTGTTCTTTTATTAGATGTTAAGATTAGATCTAGCAACAAAGACATAAACAGGGGGAATTCTAATTCCTTGTTTCTCTTTTGCAAGAAATACAAGGAAGATGAAGAGGAGGCTATTTCCTACCTCAATGTACTTGCAACTTATTCTTCAATTTCTAAAATACATGGACATTTCATTTTCTGAATGCGTATAAAGCAGAATTAAAAAAAAAAAACAGTAAAAGAAAGCTATCCTTCTCCTTTAGCTAGCCTGTAACCACCCCAGAGGTGGGCTTTTGCTCCAACAGAAATTCTTGTACATGCCAGTGGGACTTAACCACCCACGCATCGTAACATTCCTGAAGCATTTGGGCTCTTTTTCTCCTGTAATATCCTCTAAAAGTCTCACTCATAATTTCTGAACATAGGAAACCTCCAGTTTCAAATAATTTTCAGTCTTTTGCCTGGACTAGGTATTTAAATTGATCTGGTAAAAGAAATCCCTAATGAATCATTGTGAACAGTAACACTGGGAAAGCTGGAGTAGCTTGTAGCATTCCTGGTCTGGAGCAAAGATGCATTTTGTTCATTCTCCACTCCCTGCATGAGGGCACCTGTGCAGGCACACGACCTGCCCTGCCCGACGGGTCAGCATCTGCCGAAACAGCGGCAGGCAGGACTTGCCGGTGCCTCCCAGCACAGCACTGGTACCATCCTGCCCACTGCAACACACCTCACAGGGGAAAAGATTCGATATTTCCTTAAGGTATCATAGTCAAAAACTATGGCCGTGTGGAAGCACTTGGACTCAGATGTGGAGGGCTGAAGTTTGACTTAATCCCTGTCCCTAGAGTGTGCTTGTATGAAGGCATTAGGCTTAAAGATACTGATGTACTTCAGGATAACTGGATTCAAGTTGCAGACCATGGTCCCAGCACAAGCTATACATCTCCCAGAGGAATTTTACAACTCTTTTCTCCTCTTGACATGATTGCTGCCTTGCAATACAAATAGCTTTGACATAAACCATAAATCTACTACCCACCCCCATTCCTTCACTACTTCTTCCTTTTTCATGTTTTCCCAATAACTGATATTTCAGTTGTGAAAATCACCCACAGTTATTCCCGCTGCGTCATAATGTCTCTTATCCGCTAAAATTTCTTGTTCTGTTTGCTATTACCTATACTCCTTGCATGGGTGTGTAGACACTTTCTGTCATTAATACACTCCTGACAATATTATTCATCTGCTGTTTCAAAACAACTTCATCTTCTGTCTTAGGTCTGAGCTTGCAGATTGCCTCACGAGAATACCAAGCATCCTCATTAAGTGCCGGCGGGATGTGAGGGGACCTGGCGAGCCGTGCCTGGTCAGCCCCCCGCAGCTCCCAAGGAACCCAGCACAGAAGCACTCACAAGGTCAAAAAACTGTGCTGGAAGGAGCTTCTTTACCACTCAGAAATGTTGGCAGCAGAGGCACTGAATAGTACTTGTATATACAATGATTAGCTGGAAAACAAGCTGTCTTCCAAAGTCTGTTTTTTTGTGGTGGTATTGGATTTTAGTTTTTTAAGACCCTTGAAGCAGACAATTTTATTCTGGCTTCTTCTAATCAGGTTTGCTGAGAAATCCTTCCCTGGTAGTGAAGCACAGGCTTTCCGAAAGACCCTTTGGTGAGGTTCTCAGATTTAAAACCTTGCGGCTGGTCAGCACACGGGGATAAGGTACGCCTTTGACAACCTTAACACATATTCATACTTATGTTGCTCCTAATGCAGCTAAATTGAATATAAAACTAAAACATAGCGATCCTGTAAAAGGTAGCACAGATGGCCGCATGTGTACATAAGCACAGAAAATAGCATTTTGGCCACCACTGTCGTCGCTGCTTCACGTAATTATTGCTAAAATTAGCGCTGCAGAAATGCTGCAAGAAAAATTGCGATGGTCACAAAAAACCCACCGTACAAATCCACCCATTAAGCAGGATTTTTGCCTCTGAATTCCGTCAGGGGCTCACCGCTGTTATAGCCCAGCTCTACACTGTGATTATCTGCATAACAGTTTATAGACTGTACGACTTCCCAAAGATAACCTGCTTCAGCTTGAGTAACTGCTGTTGATCCACAAAGGAAGGTTTTTTTCTGTCTGATTGCTTTACCAATTGAAAACAATTAGAAATTTACTTTCCCACTGAGACAAAACTGGGAAAAACCCAAACTGCTAACTGATAGCCTGATATTTGGTTAATCACTTCTGACAGGAAAGATGTTGTGTTTTAGGATACAGGAGCTGGATCAATCTCTTCTGTCACAGACAAGTGCCCTCGGAACTGGTCTATCGATTATGCCGGGGAGAATATCTTTAGATCTCTTATTTGAACTGTCTCACTTTCTATTAGTAATTAAATACATCTTGGAATAATGGCTTCAGTGTCAGCCTCCCATGTGTTTGTCTACTGTAAAGGTGTAAATAACTGCGATGGACAGAAGGTTCATTCATTCTATTCATTCTATTCATTCTATTTATAAAAAATAAAAATAAATAAACAAAAATAAAATAAAATAAAAATAAAAATAAAACAATTCCAGTACAGAGTTAGATGGGTAAATAGACTGATCATTCAATTGATTGATACGTGGTGTTTTGGTCAAAACCATATGCCCAGGTGTGTGAGCCTCCAAATGCCTCCTTTCCCAAAATGAAACTTGTGCCAAAAAAAAAAGTACAGGTCTTCTCAAAACTTTCAGATTTCTATTAAAAGTTTCATTAACAGCACATAAAATAATCAACACTTAGAATTCCTGACCAGCTCTAACCCAGGCATACATTTTTTGGAAGAATGAATAAGCTAAATAAAAGGGGCAGTAAATTTCAATATTAGTAATGATACCTGTTTGAGAGTCCCCAACAATGCAGAAATAAGTGATTTATGTTCATTTGTGCTTATGAAGCAATGTTCTAACACACTGGTTTTCAACCGTTTTTCTAATCAAAGGTCCTTCCCTGCAAAAAGCAAGCCATGGAGTATCCTGTATCCCCCATTGTTTTGTGCTTAAGACAGGGCATAAGGGAATTGGATATTTTGATAAAGAAATAAGATAAAGCGAACTTAATTTTTGCTTTACTGAAAGCAAAAGGGTCCTTAATTTGGGGGGGCTCTGATGAGGGCGCTGGAGCTGGGGGCGGCGGGTACCCGCTGGCACACAGCAGACAGCTGAACGGGAACACATCTGAGTAAATTCTGTGTATGAAGGGCTGGGGGCTGCTGCGCTATTTGTTACATGAACTAAAATCTGACGTCTTAAAAGCCCTCATAGCTTAAATAATATTTCAGCCTATAAGATATACCTGGGAACACCCGTTTTCTAATATCGGAGGGTTTGAGCAGGGGCCGGTGAGGCGTGCCCCCATCCAGTGCCGCAGCGGGGGGGACAGACAGGCTGCGCTGCGTCTCACTCCATACCCATATCCGAGAGCTTCTTCAAGGCCACAGGATTATTCCTGCTCCTTAAAGGCACCTTCATTTCCTAAAGTGTTGTCTAGAGCTAAAGTGCGCTGTTAAGCTGCTGCCATGTTTTTCCATTCTGGTAGAAATTATTGTTCTATATAGTTTGATTTTAAGAGCACGTTCTGGCATCCATTTGGGGAAAAGGCACTATATAAAAGCAAAATCAATACAAGGGACAGTTATATTTCCTGAGCTTTTTCATTAGCTGTGAAATATATACATTCAAGAAGGGAGGGGGAAACAGTGTCAGTTTTACCTGGACTGAAGGAGGACAAGACAAAGCATGGGAAGAATATGCATGAATGTGCACGGGCAGGAGTATGGACTGTGCAGCTTTGCTGAGCACAGGCAGATCTCTGCTCTCGCTACATCCAAACACTCCTACAAGACACTGACGTCTCTTGTGACAGGCATCAAACCACTGGGAAAATACAGAAATATACCTGTTTTGGTAAACGAGGTGTTTCTTGGTTTGTTCTCAGTTTTTGTTAAAGCCAAACTGACCGTTGGCTGTGTATACACAGGGAAACTTTGCCTTTGCTCAGCACTAAGAATGAATAGAAGAGCAATAAAATACTGCTGAGACAAATTCTTCCTCAAATCCCCGCTGAACTCCACCCATGCTATCTTTGTTCTTTTCTCCCAAAGTATACCAAAATATCCTTCTTTCTACCTGAGCAGGCTGTCTGTTCAAGCATCCTTGGATAATCCTCTCATCACCTCGTGCAATATATTTTCTAAGATTTGCAAGCATGAAGCTGGAACAAATTCTGTAAAACTGTAATCTATATTTCTACAATTATAAACTCAAAGATATCACAGTGAATTTTTACCAAAAAACAAATTGTTACTGCTTTGTTTAAGCCCAGCTGAAAAATTAAAATTCATACTTCTATATTACGCAGTAGTCTAACACAGGTTACTAAACTGTAAGAGCAAGCATCTTATTTTAGCTTGAAGTAAAATTTCAAATCACAGTGTCTTTTTAGTATCAGCATGCAATTATGTGAGGGAGAAATTGCACACAAGACGTTTTCTCTCTTTTTAACACAGAGCTTCTATAATGGCATTTTCATTAGTAGGAAATACCTGTCGTCCGTAGAAAAATAATTTGTCTTGGTTTTTGAAAACTAAATTATCCCCTTTAAAAGATTAGCTGAAAAGCACTATATAAATTTATAAGCATTGCAGATTAAATACAAAGTTTTGCTTCTTTCTGGTGACCCCTAGTGATCCATTTTGCGAGAAAGTTCAAGAGTGAACCCAACAAGTTATTTATTTCCGAAACTCGGACAAGGCTTCTGGAAGATTTTATCAACGTGATTTTGCCACTAGCCCACAATTCAGGGAACTGGGAAATAAAGTCCCAGAAAACTTACCAGTGTGTGATTGTTCATTTGAAACCCAAGCGAAGCCGCAAAGGAACGTGCGAGCTGACAATAACAGACAGCAGCAAATAGCAGAAGAGCTTTTGTAGGACAGCCACTGCCTAAAATGGGTCTCTTGGGTTTAACATACCACTTGCACTACGTGATTACCGTGAAGAAGCTTTACATATATCTTCCCATCTTTTTCTTTTTGCCTTATGCTCTCAGATTTGTTACTTGCAGAAACTCCCATCTTGTTTTGGCTTCTCTGAGGGCTCTCAGTGAGGTAAGATAGTGAAGCAAACCAGAATTGGGCTGCAAAACTAGAGAAAAAGTAGCCATTAAGTGGAATCTCATTTTTATTATTACAGATAACTGGTATACAGATCAAAACTTATTTCAAACCCATTTCATGAAGGTGCATCAGAAAGATGTTCCTCTCCCTGTTTGCACGACCATTATATTATTTGAGTGCGAGGCGTAGCTTGTTGAACATGAAATTTCACCACGAGAGAGTGCTCCTTGCCGTGCATATGCTGCTGCATTCTAGGAAGGGTTTGGATTAAAAAGAACAAGCCTCCAGCTAGCACTGCCCTGCTTCTGCAGTTGTGCAGTATTTCTCGTACAAATAAGAGACATTTGTCCACCTGATTCACTCCTCTTGACTTAATAATTGTGAGATGAGCTTTAGCAAGATGTTTTGGTGCCGTTGTGCCATCCGTCACTGTCCAGCGCTCTGCTTTCCTCCCACCCTGCCCAGACCCCACTTCATACCAACATCTGCTGTTTCCAGTCTCCAGCCCCTGCTCAGTCTTTTCCTGGGTGGCGGTTGGAGCTTGGACATTTTGCCTGCCCCAGCACCCTCCTTCCAGGGGGAAGGGGTAGGAAAGCATTTCTTGCTTCATCTCTAATTGGAGGAACAAGGTAGAACTTTACATTTTTAGCGGTGCTTTTGCACATTTCACTATCCTACTCAAACAGTTGAGTTTTGGGTTGATACTGAATAAAATGGAAGAGTGTGCCTAATTTCTTATGCAGGGATCTCATGTTATGAACCTTGTAACATCATGTTAAATTCAAGGCCGTTGGTACTGTCCAATTCCATTGATTTTCACTGGGAATATATGAGACATACAGAGAGCAGTTTGGCTCATTTTTGCATCGTAACAGCTGCCCTCAAACCCATTTTCGTTAAAAAAACATCAAGACCAGCCTTATATGTCACAGATTCCCATTGCATATTTTTTTTCCTTGCTTCTCTCCAATCAAACTATAGGAAAAAAAAAAAACATTCACCATCTGAATATTTTGGTTGCTAATGTGAGGAAAGACAAGAAAATTTCCCTTGTGTTTTTACAGCAGAATGATTTATCACAGCTTGCTAAATTCTGGAGTGATTAAGTCATATTAAAGACATAACTAAAACAAGTATTTGATTTCTGGCTTTTGAAGTTTTATACTTGGTTCAAGAACACATTTTGATTTTGAATGGGATAATATTTCTTCAATATAATACAAATATTACTCTCCTTCCACAACTGGTCATAATGAAGTCAATAAAATATGCACAGAAGAAATGCAAGCAGCATTTGGCTCAATATAAAGATTGATAATGTTACCACCTAAAAAGAAAGCTTTTTATCATCATAAGTCTCTTCTGGATTTTTATAGTTTTCATTGAGCAAAACAATCCATCATACTTGAACTTCATGCACACTCCTGAAGCCAACAGTTAGTACAAGTCAATTTTTAATTATGATATTTTTATAAAACCTACAATTTATTTCCTGAATTTGTAAAACACTTTAAACAACGTCATCGATACAAATTATGTAAATCTCAAGTGACCCCAAAGTCATTAATCTGACTGAATTTCACAGAGAAACATAGTATAGCAATAACCCACGAGCTCTGCATCTGACACCACAGAGCAGCAAAGATGACTACAGCAGTGATGAACAATGGGGAGTCACAGTTTTGTTCTAGACTAGCGTGATTTTTGACCTTTTAAATAAATTTCCCATTGCATTTAGAATACCTGTTGCAGTCTCGCATTTAGGACCAAAGGAAAACGGGTCTGTTAACTCTGAAAAAGAGAGTAAAAGGTTATCATCTATAACACCGTTCAAAGAGCAACGAACCTCTACTCCAAAGTATTGAGCTTTACAGCCAGCCTGCCTGTGAACTTTTCCTCATCCTTTTCCTACAGAAAACCACAACAAATCCTGTTGTCAGCAGAAGAAGGAAATCTGCCCGGAGGGACTGAGAGCAATGGTCGTCCTTTGGTAGCAGCAGCCTCGTGCCAGTTTCCAGCAGTGCTTTGGAGGAAACCCAAAAAAGTCTATTGAGCCAAACCCCTTCCCCACAGCTTTTTACTGCTACAAACTAAAGGCTGCAGAGCCGCTAGGAAGGTCTTTTCCCCAACCTGTATGAAGCACAAACTCCCCCTTGTCCTTTCCATCTCCTGTTACCGCTCCTTCCCCGGGGTCAGCCCCCGCCGAGGGCTCCTGCAGCCTGCGAGGCAATCTCGCCTCTCCAGACCCGACACCTGTTTCTCTCAGTTAAGCCCGTTTGTGTGTGCCTGCTTTAAAACCTTTTTTTTTATTATTTTCCAGCTGTTCTGCCTTTTGGTGGCCACCTCAGTCCTTTCCAGCTGCTATCTTTTTAGGCACAGCTGTGCTGGCTCCATCCTCATCCGCTGGCAGCAGCCTTCTGCCTTCCCTTCATTTGCGTCCATGGACATCGCCTGTACCCTTGTGGACTTAATGCTATTAAAATGCCATTGAAGTATGTAAAGGATGAGAAGATGGCACAGGGATGAATGAGGGGGTTTGCTCACGCACAGGAGAAAGAATCACAGGATTTAGCTTCTATTCTACACTAAGAAGAGTAGTTCATGAGTCTCAATTTTTTTTCTTTTAAAAGCAGCATGTGGTTATTGTCTGGGTGCAGTCTACAATGACTGACATCAGCCAAGTTCATGTAGACCAAAAAGGAGAGGAACTATTTGAAGGCAAAACATCCTGGCTGTTAGACCTTTCCAGCTTCATTTGCTTCCTAAACCCTTTCTTTCACTTTGTGAAAGTTTGTGCAGGAGACCAGCAGGTGAGACGCAGCAACTGCAGCATTTTAGGATGTTTGCTAAAACACAGTTGCAGAGTAGAGCAAGATGGCTTAAAAAAATCTGATGACTTTTTTACCTTTCCTAGCGGACAATTCCCACATACTCCATTCTTTCTTCAGCACTTGAAACGGTTTCTCTTCCCATTTACAGAGTAAGATATATAGTCTGTGCTACAGTTCATATTTTTGGAACTTCAGATGCTCTTCTCCATATTAACACATCTTACAGGCAAATGCATATCCCTATTTATACTTCTTATATTAACCCAGTTACGCAGTGGCAATAAAATTCCATAACAAGAAATAAGAGCTCTTATTGCACTTTCACAAAGCCCTCCAAAGAACAGAGGAAGAACAGACCGTAAGTCTCGTAAATCCAGCTTAATTTATGCATAGTGAGAGTCTACAAATCAGACATTTTTATATTCCAGGTTATTTATGATAAGATGGTCAATGTATAAAAAAACCCCAACAATAATTCAATAATTGATGATAAAATAACAAAATAGATAAAATTTGTCAAAAAAAATTATCAAAAAATGAGATATTATAAACAATAATGTGGGCTGTAGGCATTAAATCAAACTTGCAGTGGGTGAGGGCAAGGATAGCATTTCAAAACTTTCAGAGCTTTCTGATCCCCTGAACCAGAACCTTCCAGCTTTGCTGCTTCAGTAGCCGCAGTAATATGCAGATATTTCCCTTCATCAAATATACCCAAGTAACCTGTGGGGGCATTCTATGCATCATACTTATTTTCAGTCTCCAGAAGGTTTTTCAGGTGTTACATCCACAAGAGAAAGGGGATGGTCTGCTGGAGCTGTCAGTCCAGTCAACGTGGTTGGAGGCATCTTTGGCTTTTTGCATGCCACACAGAGGAGGACTTGTTTTGGTCACTCCCAGGTTCTGAGAAGATATACCTGAAAGAGGATTTGGCAAATGCCACCATGCAGAGCTCCTTCAGTTACATTATAAAAGCCCCTCCTATATGAAACCTGTCATTGCTCTTGCTCAGTCCATGAACCTTGCTGTAGAGACCCGCTGCATCAAATCCATCTTAGAAATAGATATTGTGCTCAAGTTGCCTACATCTTTACCTTTTGGTAGCTAGAAATTCCCTATTTTCCACCCTAAATCTGTTCATAGATGTTGCTCCTAAAGCGGATGTTCTCACAACAATGTTGTCCCTTAGCCTTCAGGCTTCCCTTCCCCCTAGGTGGGTATCAGCAACATGACATACATCTTCAGTCTCCCTTTTGCTAGGCTAAGCAAATTAATTTTAATCTCTACTTACAAAGCAAGCTCTTCATTCCCTTGATTATCCTAATAGCCATTCCCTCTGCTTGCACGCATCTGAGCATGTACGCAGGGATCCAAATGAGGTCTATACAGTGGCGTTAATTTGACTGTTGCCCTACTGTATTTTCAGCCCTGAAAGTAGCTTTTCACATTGCGGTGGAAACAGTCACCTTGTGATCAGATAGTATATCCTTCTTGTATTGACCCAATTCTATTGTTAATTCTCAGGCTTGCTAATGTACTGCTCTGCCCTGGAAGTATTCAAGTCTCATTTGTATGTGAACAGGGCTTAAAAGGTTTTTTGGAGATAATTCTAGATAACAGTATACAACACGTGTGCATACTCAATTCAATGGTATTTGTTAGAGAAAGGAGGAAAACGAATGTGCAGCAACAATGGAAATTCTGTGACTCAGCTAGAAAGGTAAAAAGCAGGAATCCAGTAAATATCAGTCTTTTGAGATAATAGCTTTCACTGTTCAGCTATTCTTCACCAGTTCCTTATCTAAAGCCTCTGTGGTGCACGCTGATGAGAGAGAATTCGACCCACAGAGCCTCACAGGGGAAAGCAATGTACACTCCAGGCCCACTTTTCAGCCCCTTAACAATTATGAATGCTTTTTGTTGATCATATAGATTAGAAATCTGGCAAACAGGACTTTCCTACCTGGAAGGAAGGTTCTGATTTACTGTATTTCTGCTTATGGAACCTCTTTCTCCTGTTTAAAATTGTTCAAGTGTGTGTCAAGGTCAATTTTGTCCGAGGACACAGCGGCCGACAACGCAAAATTTGCGCTTGCATGATTTTTGTGTGATTATGAAATTCTTTTGCTGCTCTCAGGAATTCCCACACAACGGATCGTTTCTGCCTTGCTCTTTCCCATTGTGAAACACTCCAAAAACGTAAATGCAGATCAGCCTGCTTCCCACCTGACAGCAGCTTACAAAAACTGATGGTGAATCTCTTCACAGCTCTGCCTTTTTTTTTTTTTTTTTTNTTTTTTTTCCCAGGCATCCTGGTGAGTCTGTCTTTCTCTAGGAAAGATAAAGCATCCAGCCTGGTTAGTTAAAACTCAGCCTGGTGAGTAACATGCAGCACCGCCAAAGCCCACGTGTCTTTCCTACCTCCGCCTCCCAAAAGAACACGGCATCTGCACGTCTAGGAGGGACTCAATCCGATATCATTCTTCATAGTCTCAGAGAGCTTTTATAAAAACAGAAGGTGCTGCACGGGGCTTGAAGAAGCAGGACAGCAATCTCCATAGCCCGGGTGGCCGCAGCGGCCACCGTGGTCCCCTGCCCTTTGCTGTGCGTGAAATACAGGAAAGTCAGGCAAAATACAGACATGTTGGAATCAAGTGGCTTTTTTCTAAAGTGGAAAGAACAGGAAGTTAGATACCGATTTTATCCACGACCTGTAGGAGAAGGTGACTTGTTGCTGTCTGATGTCTGCAGAGAGACACAGTCTTGCTCTCACTCAGCCTAACGATGCACTGGTGTTCACGCTTTATTTCAGTCTTCGGCAAGCACTCACAATTAACAAAAAGAGGGCAATACTTATGTATTAGTATCTGTATTTAACTTGAAGAGGCTGATGAACGAAACTAAATAAGTGTCAACTGTTAGATCATGGGAATTAATGTGGGTTTGGAAACGGGAGAGGGAAGTTTTAATTGCAGAAAGATTTTGAGATCATTGAGATCGCTTCCATCTGATGCTAATGGCTGTGGTTTCCCAAATCAAACCCCAGAATTTGCAGCCAGGCTCAACACCCGTTTTGCTTAGACCACTTCTTATGAGCTGTAATGACCAGTAATGAGACAGCCAAAAGCCCAGGTGGCTCTCCTGCAAATGTACATTTTAGAGCCTTGAGACCTGATCCTGCAGCTGCCAGCTTCACCCTGTGAAAACCATTAGCAGCTGGCTTCATGTCTAGAAAAAGAAAATGAAATATGTTACATTTTCATGGCCGTCAATCAGCAGATGCAGTGCCAGGAAAGCTTCATAATGATGTAGAAATTGCCAATTGACTTTGCAAAAAAAAAAAAATGTTCTTTTCAGGAGAGAAACATGTAGGCAAAAAACAACAGATGATCTCAGTGTCCGCTTGTGTGCATGGTGTAGCGATCCCTTTCTTATTTGGACAGGAGGGGACTGAGACCAGAAAGCACATTCCCTGCCGGGGGTAGGAGCGCCCACCCTCGTACCCAAGGGCGGCAGTGGGGGCAGGAGCGCTTTTCTCAGCACCCTTTGGCACTACCTCCATGGAGCCGCGGCAGCAGGGTCATCCCCAGCCTTACCCAGGATTAGAGGAGTGACTTTGCTTTCCTTGCTGAGGTTTCTGTTATTCTTGCTGAGAAGAAATTTCTGCAAGCAGAAGATCTTAAAATGAAAAATAAAGCTGGAAACCTTTGAGTTACAATACGGATGCGAGCAAGCACGGTGGGGAGCAAGACAAAAGTACTAATGAACAAAATGTTACTTTTTGGGTTTGGTTGCTTTTTTTCCTAATGTTCCGCAAAATGACTGAAAGCTATCAGCAGCATCGCTGCTCTTAAATGTTGCCTTTCCAAAGATTTGTCCGCATGTGCCCCTTTTTATTATCTTTACTGACTTCCTGACAGAGATACTGAAACGTCTGGCATGACTCACGCTGTGAGCAATCCTTTTGTGAGGACTGAATGAAAACAGGCTGATAACAAGGGCGATTTCATTAAAAAAACCCAGCCAGGTGACTGGTTACATGGGACGTTATTGAAATTATGCATGCAGAAGTCTAACGCTATCATATTGTTTTAGATCATGTTTTCCATGGCGCAGGAGAAAGTATCTTTGTCAGCTCAGTGGAGAAAGGTTGGAGATGATTGAAGTAAAACAGCAGGAGGAGGCTGATATGATTAAGTCACATAGCCAACTGCCCATGTATAACACAGTAATGGAGGTGAAAGTAGAGGGCAAACTAAAATTAAGTCGAAAGGACACGGGAGACAAAAGGCTACACATATAGGACAAGGAGAGGATGTACAATGAGCTGATTTGTACAGCAGGCAGAGTGCAAAATTTTCATGCCCCTTATTTAGATATATCCTGTTAATACTGATGCAAATGCTGTACTAACTAGTGCTGGAATGGACAGTCTGTTTAGCGAGCATGCATGGAGAGAGGCATGTTTAATTAATTTTACAGTCGTGGGCAGAGAGGTCAGATGACAGCCTGTGAGTAAAATCCCCAGCAGCCAGATTGGACAACGGGAGGAAAAATAGAATATTTGGGAGAAAAACGGGGTCAGCTCTGGACCCACTTTGGTGGTTGTTCACACATTTTCATCAGAAAATAAGGTCTTAATTTGGCTACAAGCCACCAGGTATGAATATAATTTTGTAGAAAATCTTGGTTGCTACAAAGACAACATAGCCTATTTTAAATTGTTCCCTCTGGGTAGAAGGATGCTGGACACAAGTCACAAAACAACTGGCCATATAAGCCATAGGGCAACCAGGTTATTGGCACCGTAGTGCTCTCCAAGGAAGAAATGATCCATAAAAAGTCATTAGAAACTTCTGCCATTTGATGCAGAGGCTGCTGTGGGTCACATCACGTCAAGTTGTCATTTGGTCCCCAGTAATATCAAGCAAATATGTTGGGGGAACAGAAAGCTTGCAAGCATCGCTTTTGCTAGTCATCTTCATGGTGCTATTTCAGTTTTCTGTGGCGCTGTTTTGGCTTGAGGCCTGAATTCACTTCAGAATAATTTCCATTGATAATTTACATCATTGAGTACACTCACAGAGAGGTGCGCAAGTCACAGTTACCATGTCAAAATATTTGCAGAAGGCGGCAGGACTGCCTGGTACCATCGTGCAGTCATCAGCCACTACAGAAGGGGCTGCTAGAGATTCCTATAAATTTATGTAACCACTAAGAGCATGTTATTCTCTCCATCTGTGGATAAGAAACTACAAAACCAGAGAACAGTAACAGGGTGCTAGTTCCTTCCCAGGAAGCAGTGAAAGATCTAACTTATTCCAAGGCGAGGAAGCACTCAATGCCTTGAAGAAGCCAAGAGGACAGTATCCAGCACTTGGGGCAGAGCAATTATTTCACTTTCCACCTATCGACACATGAAGTTGTGCTGGGAAGCGCACACAAACCAGGAAACCCCAGAGCAAAGGTTGTTCGGGCTGCCTTAATTTGCTCCTTGTGCTTGCAAATTCTCATCCAGTCTCTGTGGCACGACCACGCACTGATTTGCTTGAGGACTGGCGCTTCCTTCAGTGCCCAAGATAGATGGCACTCCATTACCGAGCAGTGAGCCGGTATGTCATGTTATTCTTATTTGTGAGCACACGGCTTTAATGTGTGTATGCCACAAAGTAGCAAAAACCATCTTGGAAGTGCCATTCATTTCCTGATAGGCTTTTTCCTTCTTTATTATAGTAACTAGGTGCTTAATGTGCAGTCATTAATTTACTTTCCCAGCCTTTGTGGGGTGAAGGGCAAATATTATTAATGTTATCAAGGCAAAGGAAAGTAGTGCAGGTCCATTAACAGGGGAGGAGAGCAGGTAAAATGACATAGGGAATACAGATGCATTCGAAGCCTTTGTTTCTTCAGTTTTCTCAGAGAAATTTAATCACAATCAGATATTTAGCAGTTAATTTCAAGACGGTAATAGGAACACAAGGCACAAAAAGAAGAGAGATAGCTAAAAATGGGTATATCCAGGTTTTCAGTAACTGCTGAATCCACCTTGAATAATAGCCAAATCATTATTTGAATCATTAAAAATTATCTTCAAAAACTTATGGAGAACCTCTGAGATCCAAAGAAGGACAGACAGAAGCACAAATTCAGTACTTAACATCAAAAAGTAAAGAAAGTATGATTTGAGAACCTACAAATCAGCCAGACTACCTTCAATGCAGGTTCCTAATGACTCGTAACTCACAGAGTTATTAGGGAAAATTAACAAGAATAAAATTTGTTACTGAAGGTAGTGCACATAAAGCACAGCAACTCATTAGACCTCTGCACTTGGACTTGAGAGGCCACAGCTGGAGTCCCGTGTCTGATTTTGATCATCATACTTAAATAAAACTGGACAAATTAGTCGCAGTTCAAAAAGGGAGTGGCAAAGCTAACAAGGGGCCTGGAAATGGGACCTGCAAGGAAAGTTAAAAGAAATTGGCTTATCTTAGAGAAGAGAGCACTGAAAGGGGTTGTGTTTAGTTTTCTGACGTGGGGAGTAGAGAAGGCAGCAATTACTCTCCATATCCAGGGACGGCAGAGGAAGAGGGAGACCAGCCCGACCTTGGCACAGGGGCAGGCTGGACTCTATATAACCATGGGAGAGTTAAGCGGTGGGACACCTCATAACCACGAGGGAGTTAAGCGGTGGGACACCTTGTCTGGGGAGATTGGTGTTCACAAAACCTCCTTCACCTGGAGCTGAGAAGGGGATAGGCAAACCCCAGAGGTGGGTGGCTTAGCAGTATTAGATCCTGCCTCAGAAAAAGGGAAAATAAGCTGGTGGGAAAGAACTAATTGCACTATATGAGCCAACTTCCTTCTCCAACAGCGTTGCTGGTCTAGTGAGTAAACAGCAAGCGCGAGGTGTGATGTATCCTGACTTCACCAGCATCTTCAGGCCAACGAGTTAACAGCTTCAGAGACAAGGAAATGGGGCTAAAAGTGTCCCAAGCACTGAGGTGTCTGATCTCTGAACCCAGAGCTGCCCAAATGGGAGCTGGGCACGGAGCTGCTCTCCCCTTCAATGAAAAGTACAGACGCTTTTTTTCACTCTTTCACACTGAAATGAAGCAAAGCCCTTTTGAAATATTTAGTAAAAGTACTTGGAAAAAGAGGGAAAGATCCTCTCCTCCATCCTTTCTCCCCACCACTGATCCCCTGATAGCTGGCAGCCCAGGAGATAACGGCACTAATTTGGGAAGTTTTGCTCAGGGAGACTCAGAGCAGCGCCAGAGCCTCTCATTTTGTGGTCTCTCATGTGCCTTGATTATTCCAAGGCACAGAGCTTTCTCCCTTTTCTCTCTTTTTTCCTGAAGCAATTCCATACTAAAAATTACACAACAATAATCTCAATGGAAAAACCCACTTCTGTGAAAATCTCAGCTGTGGCAAGTCAACATTTTCCAACAGAAAAATTTTTCATCGGAAAGCTCGCAGCCAGCTCCAACATCGAAATTTCAGTAGCAGCTAAGCTTTAAGTGCCTCATATTTCTGCATATCAGGGTCGTCAGTCAGGCACCCAGAAAACAAAGATCATACAAGTAACGATCACCTCTGACACGGCTGGAGTGACTTATCCGGCGTGGCACAGGCCCCCGTGGCAGCCATATCAATCACCTCCTCGGGGCAGCATTCTCTATTTTTTTTCTCCAAAACATCAATACTGGCAAACATTTTTTAAACACTGTCATCCATTTCGGTCAATCTTATTCTTCATAATTTCAAATTGGGAAATTTGGAGTTTATTTCATAGTATGAAGCGTCAAGAGAACAACTGCATCAAAGAAAAACATCCTTTCCCTTGCCACTTACATTTTTTTGCCTGAGAAATATGTGCCGTAGCAGAACAGGCACATCCACACAAGCAAGAGAGTAAGTAACAGTTGTGACACACCACCACATACTGAGCATCTCTTAGACATACTAAAAAGTTTAACATTCAAAATCTCTGCATGACCAGAGATCAGATCTTTAGGTAGTTTGATCTTGCTACCCAACCTTCTACTTATTTTTTTCCTCCTTCATAAGATTTGGATTATTTAGATAAAATCTTAATGGCTAAAGCTACTGCTTTTCTAGCTTATCCATGCAATTGCCTTAACTCATTTATATGCAATAATCTCACAAAGAGCCTATACTTTTCACTTTTATCAGCCGAAAAGCATACTGGAATTAACGTATGGTATCTCACTCTATTCACTTTATACTGATTCCAAATACTCAGGGGCAAGTTATTAGCAGACAGAAAGTAAAACAAGCACGTAACATCCACGCCAAGTCCTAAATAGACAAGGGTGTGAACAAACCCCCCTTGCTGTTGAGCAACAGGGGACCGCTCGGAGCCTTCTTCTTAGAGGGACGCTGCAGATATTCCCCTGGGGCAGCACCTGAGGCCCGGAGCAAAAGAATTTGCAAAGTTTACAGAGAATTTCTGGAAGCTGCTCAGAAAGATAAGTTCTGCTTCAAGCCAATACACTCTGCTAAGAGCACAGACCAAGCAACGGTAACATCTCTAAAGTTCACAAATGTTATCCTACATGTGGAAAACTGGATACTGTATAATCCGTGGTGTGCGTTGTTAAATGTGGGTGGATTACATGACCTTTCCCAGCCCTTTCCTGCCCTATTTGCTTTGACCTTCTATTGCACTGCACAAGTGTCCCGTAGTTCCTTGCTCCTGGCGCAGGCTACATCTCAGGCCAGCAGGGACAGGCAGTCTGTTTTCCCCAGTGTATTTCTTTCTCCTTCCCGCACGGTTTTGACTCATAGACAGGGTTTTTTTCCCCTGTCAGTGTAAGAGGGGCTAAGTCACCTGTGGTGTTAATTTTACTTGGGGCAGAAGAAATGATTAATTGTTTTGTTTATTCTCTTTAATCTTAACATAGTTTGTTAACAGCTCCAACTCCTACTTGATCTGGCAGAGAAAAACCCAATTCTTATTTTAGCTATTATATATATCTCTCTCTCTCTCATAAAAAGGCTGAAAAGCAGACTCTTACACTGTCTCCACGTATACCATATGCACACACAAATATGACATCTCAGTTCTTTACATCCTATTCTCACGGGAAAGGAGACTTAGCTTAATGACTATTTTCAGAGCCTTTTGCAAAGAGACGGTCTGCCATTTCTCATGAAATCACAGCCAAAATAACCTGCTGTTGTGAGAAAACTTTGGAATGATTTTGGCTATGCAAAATTACTGCAAATTATTATTGCAAATAAGATTCAATCTGTATAAAAATCTATGTCATTCTTGGCATATACCCATGAAGTAGGTGGATGATCTTAAGAAAAGGTTTGCCTTGAAAGAGAAAAGGTCATTTTTCCTACCTTAGAAGCGGATTTTAAATGATGGGACACATTCCAAGAATAGGTCTGAGAAGAAAATATGAAAGCTGCAATCCTATGATCAGAGTGATAATGGTTTTGGTCCCTGATTAAAGAGATATATTCAGCTTTGATGTCCTCTTTGTAGTCAAGGAGTCATAATGAATAAGTAACAAATACCAAGAAATGAGTTTGAGAGAAATACAGAAATTAACTGGTTCAGATGACCACTTCAAGTCAGACCTACACTGTATTATCCATATCAGCGATCGAGACCCTAATGACAGATCAGTCTTGCTGGCAACATGAACAAATTTGCATCATGGCTAAGAAGAATTGTGACCTAAAAGGATGCAAAATTTAGGAAGGGCAGCTGTGTCTCAGGACAGATGAAGATGAAGACTGTGTCTTGCTGTTGAAGAAATATGTAAAAATATTGCAGCTGACATGAATCCAGAGTGTTTTGGATGCATAGCTAGGGGAGCCATTTATGTAGCTCATCACTACAGTATGGGAGATAAATCAGAATTAGACAGCCTTGCTTGATGTAAAGGACAGGGAAATACCTCTATTATAGAAGGACCACCAAGAGACCAAAGCGGTCTCCCTGCCTCATGTTCCCATGCAGATGCTGTAGCAATAGTTTAGAGATAAGAAGGATTATCATGAAAAGCAGCAGACTGACCCTCTTTTCAACCCTGCTCACGCCAAAATGCCTCTGTGCTCTTTACACTGGGTAATCAGACTTGGGATAAGTGCCATGCCAAGACACACTTCATTCTCCTATATATTTACGCTGTGTGTAGGCATTGCTTTCCTGATGCCAGAGCAATAGGAGTTGTGTAACTTCCAGCTTGTAATGTGTTGAGGGTCTTGCAGGAGACCTGTATTTTGGATCTAGCTGTCCTGCAGTAGAAATAAAAAGAGTAAAAAGAATAAAAAATAAGGGCTCATCATACGGAGCAGTTCATGTGAATGAAGGCAGTTGAAACAGGGAAAATGAAAGCAGAGACTGTGCTCCTTGGAGCAAACCCAATGATACCAGTGCCCTCAGGAGCGTGTTTCGGGTGAACAGAGCTCGGGTTAAAATGGCATTGGTGACACTTTTCTCTACATCAGCAAGACCTACCGTAGTTTCATTTTGAACGTGACAAACTGTTTGGCCTAGAAAAAAGAAGCTATATTTTTCTAAAAGTTTAAATATTTCCTTTCAACATCTTTGCAAATGAAATGACTCGATGTCTCCTGTTTCCAAGATACTTAATTTCAGGTTGAAGAGAAATTTAGTCTGACTTTCAATTATTATCAGTCTTTCTTTGCGACTTTAGAGATTCTATTTCTCTGGAAAAACTGAAAGGTTTCATTTTAGGCTGAAATAAGTCACATTTCCTCACTGGACCGATGAACTGCAAATCATCCACTTACTAAATTTTCCATGTGCCAGTAACATCTGTTCAACAGTTACCTTTTTCAAAATTTACTACAGCACTGTATTATAGCTGTGCCTTTCTGTCCCTCCTACATGCGGTCTTTTCCTTTCTGCTTTGCTCTGGGTGCTGTCTGTACTTACATTATTGCAGCAGAAAAATGTAGAACATTAGCATGTGTTAATCCCTTTATACCTCAAGTCTTCACATGTTTGGCCAACTCTGCTTTTCATTGTGCCTGTCTGTCTCTGGAATAGCCTCAGAATTCCAGATACGGCAAAATAACCCAAAGTGTAGCCTGGCCCCATGGTACTGCTGGAAGGCTATTTTAGAATTAAGATAATTCAATGGTTTAAGCGTGTTTTCTGGATCCCTAGGAGCAAACTTTTATCCCAGTTTGCAGGGATTTAGCCATTCGGTTGTTATTAATATTGAGCCATGCTGCTGAATCTACATGTTCTGTAAGGAAATAACCTAGATTTTAGTGCTTTCCTTTACACTAGACACTTATTTCAGCAAATAATAGAAAGGATGAAATGAAACTTGTCCTTAGCCTACAATTTTACAGTGGCACAACAGAGAAAGAACGAGAGGCCAAAAAATAGCTAGCAAAGATCTTCACAGTAAATTTGGACCCTGGCTTGTCTTTCACACCACATTTGAAAATAATATATGGAGTAAAATAGAGTTGCAGTTCCTGCCAAAAGTGTAAGTTGGAGGTAGGTGGGTAAATGGTGGGGGCTGACATGAAAAAGGGAAAAATAGCTGCATCTCGGTCCTGCAATCCCAGCGTGATTCACCTTGGCAGGCTGGAACGTTGGGTCTTCTGGTGTTCGTCAAACAGAAACACAGACCTGCCTGCGATGTGCTTCGAATGAGAGACAATAAGCCTTGTGCTGCATACTTCTGTTGATGAAAGGCTCATTTTTGGACTGCTGAGACCGAAACATGCCAAACATGATCAGCTGCAGAATGATTTTAGTCAATGCAAAAGACTGAACAAAAACCAACTCAAACTCCAACCTAAAAACCAAAAAACCCAATTCAACGCCAATTTTTCAAAAGAAGTAGAATTAATTAAGAATCAGGCTTTTAATTTTAATTTTAAGTGTGANGTTGGGAAATTCTTTGAGAGGTACGATGATGTTATTTTTGACCACCCTTTGTCTCTGAACTTTATTGGCAACAAATGTAATTTTAAGTGTGAAGGTTGCTTAAATAACATGGGGTGAAAGTGAGAGTCCGGTAAGGGTGTTTACTCATACTGCAGTGCAGAATAAAGCATCTGGCCACCTCTAAAACAAGTGAATGCAGTTATCCAAAGCAGTTCAGCTTTGGTAGTCCACGAGGAGCAATTTTCTTTGCTGCACAGCATGTGGACCAGCAGGGCAGGAGCCACCACAACCAGGAGGCTGAGCAGAGAGATGCCTAAATTGCCACAGTGAGAAGGGAGCAAATGACAGCAGGTAAACCTTGTCCTTTAGGGACTTTGCATCTATCTCAACCACTTCAGAAGTCTCATCTGTGAAACCTCTCTCACAGCTCAGGGTGTCTGTCAGAAACTCTCTTGCCTAGAAAAACAAAAAAAAGGAAATATTTTTCTGTCTCATTATAGCCAATAAGGAGAGGTTGAGGCAAAGAAACTGGTTTTAATAACCCGCTCCCTGATTTCTGCTCCGCAGGGGTATCATGAGGCAGCAGAACATCTTGGTATCACACCTGTAGATTTCCGTGGTGAAATTATGCATTTTATAAACATAATTGAATGTGCATTACTGCAAAAAAGAATAAAAGGAAGGGAAACAGCTTTGGAAGCTGGCAAAGATGGCGTGTTCTTATTTATATTTAACAATATATAGTTAACAAAACTATACAAAAGAGTGCAGTTTCAGTGGGAGGGGGATCTGCTGTGGAATACCCAAGTGCTCAGGCCATTGCCCCAGCACGTGGCAGGCCTGGTTTCAAGCCAGGGAAATCCAGTCATCTCCAAATCTGCCAGTGGAACCCAAACCCAGCAGATGTCCCCAAATCACTCCCCTTCCTCTCGCCTGTTCNCTCTCTGAGCACATCCACTGCTTGCAAACAACGTTTATACAACTCAATTGGACATCAAGGCTAAAAAAGGTTAATGGGATCCTCATTTCTGAATGCAGACAGGCGAACATTGTGAGGAACAAAAAATAGAAAGCCTTCTTGAAGCCACCTATGAATAAATGTGAACAGGTGTAAGGTCCGCACCGCAGCATGTGGCACTGCCATTTCTCAGTCTATCACAGGCAAACCCCGTCTTATTAATGGGCTGACAGGCGTGTTATTCAAACCCGGGGTTACATTCCTGTAATATTCCACCCACACGGTGGGTACTGTAGGAGGTGCAATATTCAGCCTTGCATTTGGAACCACAGCTGACACATGCACTTGTTTGGAGATACAAATCCACAGTGTGTCTTTTGAAGCAGCATATACCTGCTTTAGTGGGAGCTAAGGCTTCTCTGAACTGGGTTAACAGAAGAAAACAATCGAAATAGAGCTGCCAGAGCGTCCAAGCTAAGTTTTAGCTATCTGTGCTTGTGCAGGATATTAGCAGATGCCAGACAGATCTACCTATGCAAACTCTCTGCTCTCTAAACAACTCATAAAACACAACAGAGAAATGACCAAAGCCTGACATTCACCAGGTTACACATAATCAAATTTTACAAGTTTCAAAGGCAACTCAACAATGACTGCAAATTGCTAAAGAATAAAGCAGCAAATGATAAATTGATTGCCTGCTCTTTCTTTGTATACTAATTTGTGTTATGGCTTTCCAATCTGAAATTGCTTGAGTAGATTTTTGCTGTTTGTTTTTTTAGCTCAAATTGCAAATGAAATGACTGTGGTAAACTGAATGCATCAAGTGTAATGAAGAATTGATCAATTGTTATGTTGTAGGGCTTTTCTGAACAGTGGTTTCTAGCCTATCTTCTTAAGATGAAAATTACAGTTATTAGCCAATTACCAAGTAAGAATGCAAAATTGAGTCTGGTTTTGATAACAGAAAGATGGAAGAAAACCTGAAATAGTGCATGTCTGCATATAATCACCTTGTTTTACCTATGGATGGTGATACACAGATGACATTTTCTTTGGAATTATTCCCTAGCAAAAGAAACAGCTCTGGTTCTGCTATTTCCTCCTTCAGGAATGCTGGGGTTTTTAACCCATCTTTTTCAATAAAAAGTATAGGTCTATTTTATAAGCTAAAAGACTACTCGCACTGTTATCAGGCAAGAAGGAGGTGGAGGAGTACAACTGAAAGCTCAGCATGGAAATGGCTCCATGGAAATAAAAAATTACCAGGGTTCATTCTGTCTGGTGAGAAGAAACTATACTGTGTTATCAGTGTCTAAGAAAGAAAGTGGTTCCCATCAAGAATACCCCATCCCACAAACTGATTTTCTTTTATTTAATTTCTAAAGAACTAGAAAGTGCCAGTGCTGCACCTCTTGTAAACAGCACCAGCACCGCACTGACTGTGCTGGAGGAAATCCCCATCCCATCCCATCCCAATCCATCCCTGCATGGGAAACCCCCCCACAGCCTGGCCAGCCACCAGGACACAGAGCTCAGAAGACCTTCTGAGGACACAAATCTCCCCAGCGCATTTGGAGAAGTTTTTCAGGGAGCATAAATTTTAAGACACACAAAGCTGCGATGTGATCAAAGTTAGTTCAGTGTAAACGAGAAAAAAAATCAGTCGGTTTACCTTCTGCACGGCTGATCCTGATCAAAACACATCTGCCTATAATATGCACCATATGGGGCAACAATTGTCTCATGTTTATTCCTATGCTTCCCTAATCCCCTGTGTCCTCTGTAAGCCTGCGTATCTGTACCTGCAGCTCCAGCTGGATGGCCAGAGAAAGGCATTTTGCTTTACGCACATATAATTACGGGGATGTTTTTTCTTATTATGGTAATTACATCCTAAAAGATTGCGCAGGTAGCAGCTGTAAAGGTAATGAAGACTCAGCTGATACCAGCTGAACTGGATTTTCTTTTACATCAAAAAGCAGCTTCCAGCTGAAGTCCTTATAGATTCCTGAAACCCTAGTATTTTTATGAATGCTTCCACTACTCCTGGTAAATAAGTGAGACTACTCCTGGTAAATAAGTGAGACAGAATCACAGAATCTAGAGACCTGTGGAACAACCAAAGCAGAGATAACCCTAAACAAAAAGGAAAGTTAGTACCTGTTAGAACAGTGAGTGGGGACTAAATTCTTCTAAATAAAAGTAGTCGATGCATTTATTTGGAGGTTTTCATGTATAGATACCAAAAGCCTTGCTCTTTCATCACATGAATAAGCATCAACAGATCTTCTTCAAGTGCTAGATGCATAATGGGCAGCATTTTCCACAACCAGAGGTATGAGATTCCCCTGAAATATCACAGTGGCTGAGGGAAACTGCTGGCTGGAACTATGACTGTCCTGTTTCTATAGGAGGAGGAAACTAATACATTTTAATTTTGAAGATGATTATGACTATACGTACAGAGACTGTATCTTTCAAATGTTGAAGAAACAAACAGTGAGGGTTGTTGATAAGTTCAGTTTCTGGAAATCTATTCGACTTAATGTCATACTTCCACAGTTGGGACTACACAGCTTTATCTTATCATGCTGGCCAGGCAGGCTGCTGACTATTTCTAGCTCATGACCTTTTATTTTAATATTTTTAAATCCATCCAAAGTGCTATAACGCATGAGAAGGGTTTTTGCATCGGCAGCAGGAGCTGCTCCGTGCTTCAGCCCATTTTGCATTGACTCCAACTTTTGAAGAGCGGGCAGCCTACGGACGGATGAAGGACAGCGTCAAAGAAGATCTGAATTTTGGTAGGAAGGTAGTGAGATCCTTCCAGGTTTGCATATTATTTGGGAAACGGAACATGTCCCTGTACATTGCTGCAGAACAGTAATGAATAATGCCTTACTCCAAAGGCAAGAGGAAACCAAACCATTCTTCCTAAATGTCAAAACCCTGACAGAAAAGCCCATTATAAACATGTGAGGAGTGTGTGTGGCTGCCGAAACCACTATTGTGCCAGTGAATGGAATGAATAATAGCGATGAATAATAGCAAAACAATAGCAGGAAAAATTGCCTCGTCACCCTGCATACATTAGGAATTAAATCACACCCAGGACACACGCATGAATCTGGCATTTGGCAGCGCTAAGCTGCCTTCACTCGGAGTCCCCTTATCTTTCTGCCAGTCTCTGCTGCATCCCGAATGCACTAACAATAAGTTAGTGGTGACACTTTCCCCAACGCTATATCATCCACATACAGAATTAAATTGAAGAAGTGGGGGAAATGTGGCCAAAATCCGGTATTTGCCATGGGAGCAGTCTGGAAAATGTGTGGCTCGCAAATTGTAATTAGCCTGTGTTGCAGTTGAGGCATGGAAACAGCTCCAGCTCTCAAAGGGGTAAACCATGGAAATCAAATTTCCATCTGAATAGAGCCCAGTGGGTTCTAAAATCAAAACATGTGAGTTTGTTTTTGCTACTGCTATTTAGGAAAGCTACATTTGCAAGTGTATGTTCAACTGAGATTAGGAGGTAAGAAAGAACCTTTTCATTTAATTTCACTTTTTCATTCTGGGGGATGAGAGCAAAATAGACCAATCAATAACAATAATTATAATTTTCTTTTTATTGATTGTTCATAAGTCCTTAAAGGCGTCATCATTAACTTAAAGATAACTTGAGGAAATTTATGAGGTTTTTAATTCTCTTCTGACACAGAAATTGTAAGTGATTTCTATATTCAGAGGTTCAGCCTTCCTGGCTCCGAAGCCAAGCCAGAATTAACGAGGATGAGACTTGGTAAAATTTAATAGAGTAATTGACACAATTTGGCTTTGTTGCTTTTTCTAACTGGCACGTTCAATAGATGAGTCTATATTTCGCAAAGCAAGGGAGGTACAGACTTTGCCTGTCCTGTCCAGCTGTCCATTGCTTTTTATCCTTGTGATCATGTGTCGTCCCTCTTGTGCCCACCACATTCTTTGTGAGCAATTTTCACATGGATGAGAGATGTCAGATAGCAAGTCCTAGAGACCAAAACATTTTAAAGGACAGCACTTTTGCTGGAAACTTCTTGACTTATCCAGGTCACAGAATCACAGAATGGTCGGCGTTGGAAGGGACCTCTGGAGATCATCGAGTCCAACCCCCCTGC
>RSEF01000007.1:35997170-36013043 GCA_003993805.1 Himantopus leucocephalus | reverse complement strand
CAGGGCACATTGCTGGCTCATGGTCAGCCTGTTGTCCACCAGGGATCCTAGGTCCCTTTCCACAGAGCTGCCTTCCAGCAGGTCAGCCCCCTAACCTGTACTAGTGCATGGGGTTATTCCTCCCCAGGTGCAGTACCCTACACTTGCCTTTGTTGAATGTCATAAGGTTCCTCTCTGCCCAGCTCTCCAGCCTGTCCAGGTCACGCTGTATGGCAGCACAGCCTTTCTGTGTGTCAGCCACCCCTCCCAGTTTTGTGTCATCAGCAAACTTGCTGGTGGTACACTCTATCCCTTCATCCAGGTCATTGATGAATATGTTGAACAGGACTGGACCCAGGACTGACCCTGGGGGAACACCACTTGTTACAGACCTCCACAGTCAGTTGGGCATGCATGTGTTGTTGTCCCATGTCCCAGAAAATAAATACTCGGCTCCTTCATCATCTCTATTTATGAAGCACTGAAGGAAGCGCTTTTCAGCACATCTCCTGTGACAGTGCTCCAAACTCCACAATAAACTTCCCAGAAGTTCCTCAGACTTTGCTCACATTCCTCACGGGGACCTCTTGTTGTCACCTACTTTGTCAACCCCTCTTGACACCTCTTATGGCCCCTTGCAAAACACACGGGTGCCTCTGTCTGCGTACTCCTGTGCGAGCTGTAAGTAGTGTATTATTCTGCAAAACATTCAGGGGAAACACAGACTAGCAGAGCAGTTTCATGTAATCAATCCCTCCTCTCTAAACCACAAGTTAAAAATAGAAATGCAAGCCAAGATAAGAGATACTAGCATGAATAAATAATTGTTTTCTCTGGAACTGAACGTTGGCCCTTGGTTTGTCAATAGTATATTGCTTTACTTCATAGAAGACCAGTATGATAAGTGACCTTGTTCCCAGGCAAATGAAATTCAGGTGCATCATAGAGACAACATCTTGAGATTGTGGGAAGGTTTTTTTTCAACTACACTTTCTCTCAGGACCCCATGATACCGCTTTTGTGCAGAAAAAAAGAATTCCCTAAGAACCAAGCAATAAACTCACTAATTCTGCCTGATGGGAGTAACCTCTAGTAAGAGTTTCAGTTGCATATACCGTAAGTACAAAATATCAAGGGTGTCATAGAAAGAATCCACGGGACTGAGGGAAGAAGGAAAGAGATCTCTTCCCACACCGCTGCCTCTGTCATTGGTGCTCGGACCACACTCAGGCACTGCAGGAGGTTGTATTGCAGGCTACGTTTTGTTTCCAACATCACAGATCCCTAGAGTTGAGGAGTCTAAAGCCTGCCTTGAAAGAAGAGTGCTTACTCTGTACGACATACATGTGAAAGAGTCTTTAATTGTATGCTGAGTTCCCTGGGTTACCAGACGATGTCTTACTTTCAAAACAGTGTAATATCTAAGGGCAAACATTAAGCAGCAGACTCCTAGAAAACCATGTTCCTATTTGGCCTCATTTTTCTTCTTCTTAATTCTGTTATTCAGTACTAATAATATGTGTGAAAAATATCTTATTCTTTTCAGCGGGTGCTCAGCCTCTTCCTGGGTCAAATTTTCTATAATTACATTCATTTTACACAATGGTTCATTTATCTCTACCAATTTTGTCTTATGAACGCATTATGACTTGTTCAAGACCTGGCCATTATGAGTATGTGGTGTTTATACAATGTGCTTCCTTATCATTTCAGTTCAGTTGGAGGTTCTTCTGCTTCTGAATTAACTAAAAATAGCTTTATTTATTAGCTATCAGGGTTCTTATAAAGTTATTATGTTACACCTACCAGAGGAACATGCACGGTTCAAGCATTTTTATGTAGTGATCACTTTCACATTCACAACAAATTTCTGCCTCTCAATATTCTTAGGAATGAAATTTTTGTTATTAGCATGCAGAATAATTGCATTAAAATCGGTGAAATAAGGCAGCAACTTTCACCTTTAATAAACTGGCAGATGTTTCTTAGCTACAAATGCCTTATCTAGTAATAGACCATTGCGTCAACTAAAAGAAATTTTTAAATGCTGTCAGATCAGAGCATTCAACTGTTATTTTGCACAGCCATTAAGAGCTTGGAAAGAATTTCCCTTTCCCAACATCTGCCTTCCTTTTCTGCCCTCTCTTTTAGTGTATGGTAAATCATAATACAGGGAAGTGGATGGCACTGACACCCTGAAAGCTTCAGAAGCTTTCACCTGAGCTGTGCTAAGTCGGTGAAATACAGCCACGGGGCATGGAAGTGGCTGGTGATGAAAAGGTTTCCTCCTGTCTCTAAAACAGAAAGAGAAGAAAGCGAACACATCCTTTGTCTGCAACTAATTTGGAGTTATGGCTTAATAGCCAAGGCATTTCAGACTGATTTTTCCAAATGAGAATCTTTCATGATTTTCCCTTCCCGTGAAGAGAAATTCAAACACTCTGGAAAATGTTTTGTTCCGCTATGGATTGTAAGAGACAAAAAGTGGAAATCTGAAAATCTGCCAGGGAGGGGCTTCAAAAATTTACTGTATGTCATACAAATGTTAAAAATGTGAGTATTCTCATAGAAAATTTGAAATATATATACAGATGTTCATACACCTTACATACACTTATGCGTGCATATTTTCAAATGTCACACGTCAAAAGCTCCCCAGCACCTCCTCTCTCTGCCTTTGAGCGGAGCCATGTGAAAGCCAGCGGGCAGCCCCGCTTCCNGATGCGAGTATTCTCATAGAAAATTTGAAATATATGTAGAGATGTTCATATACCTTACATACACTTATGCGTGCATATTTTCAAATGTCACATGTCAAAAGCTCCCCAGCACCTCGTCTCTCTGTCTTTGAGCGGAGCCATGTGAAAGCCAGCGGGCAGCCCCGCTTCCCCAGCCCCGGGGCTCGCTGCGGTTCCAGGGGAAAGCTCCAGCCGACCTCCCACGATGCGGGGGATGACGGCGAGAAAGAAACCTGCATCTGGGAATATCTCTTTCCTGGTCACAGAACAACTACAACACATCGCCAAAAGGTGCTGTTGGTTGGTATTACCTTGATCAGTCACTGGGTTTTCATTCACCCTCCACACAAAAATTATTTTGCAATCCGCCAGCTATTTCCCAGGGCTTTAGAATGCCCTTTAAATATATTGCGTAGCTGGCACTTCTTTGCCCAAAATAAATATGTACCTTGGGCTTGTGGACTATATTTCTTTCAGGGTTTTCTAGCGGCTATCACCTATTGATATTATTTGATTAGCAGCCGCTATTCAAAGCAAACAAACAAAATCTCGCAGCTTCTTAAACCTTCCTCCATGTAAGCCACTGATATTTACTGGGAGCAAAAGCAACAGGTAAAGCTCTGTCACACCCGCACCCATCTGCCTTTAGAAATAAAAGCAAATTTTTAGCAAATTATTTCCTTTCAAGTTTTCAGCCTGCTACGCCAGTTTTCCTGGCATCCCTCCCTGACACGTCTGATGCTTCCTGCCATGGCCTTGAGCATCAACTGGGATGGTTGGACACTTAACAAATGCCTGGTGGTCCCCACAGCAGCATCTTTTCCACCAGCGCCACTGCCCAAGAAGTGCATGGTTGGCTCAGCTGCTTGCAGACCATCCAGCTACCAACCTGCTCAAAATAAGCTCCAGCCAGCAGATGTTTAAAGTGTTACATGTGTGGGCCTGTGCGGAGGGCATCCCAGGTAATGCCCTAAAAGCACCTTTCCAGACCCTTGTTTGGCTGGTCCCTGGTATAGCCATGTGGAGGCTCTGTCCTCCCCAGTACAATACTGAACAACCCACCAAGAATGGGCTTCTGGGCTGCTGTCCCCAGGATCTACTGACATGTATGTCTTCCTCCAGCCAGGGCCACACTGATGTTTCCTTTAGCTGAGAGCCAAACCCCAGGTCCACAACAGTATTTCAGCATGAAACACCAGTTCAGGTATCTACTTTCTGCTCATTTTCCATTGGATATTTCTGGATGCTTATGCCTTCCACAGGAGGCTCTCCTCTTCCCAGCGAGCCCGCAAGCTGCCCCTCATTTCATTTGTGCATAACACCTTTCCGCACATTAACGTCGGGTGAATCTTGACCTCCAGGCATTAACGGCAACTTTCCTTATGACTTCAATGGAGGCAGATTTTCCCCGCAGGACTTGCTTTATCATGCCACCAGAGTTATTCAAATGCCGTTTTCACTGAGCAGCTGCAACAGGTATTATTATTTGCTTTTTGTGTCAAAAAGGAGCTGCTCAGTGTCTCTTTGCAGCAAACTGCTACCACAAAATTGCTGGGTTTAAAAAAAAATGCTTTGAGTCTAGTGAAGCGAACAAATCCCTATGTCTTAGCAACAGCTCCTGCCCAAATCGAAGATGATGGTGGTTCAAGCAGAAGTTCTTTGCAAGAGACTAAAGCAGTGGCTACTGCACAACATTTAACTCCAACGTCACTCTGGACTGAGAGCAATAAAAGCTCACTGCACAGTTTAATTTCTTCCTGAAGGAAACTTGAATGGTCCTAATGACAGCAAGCACTCAGCTACCTGAAAAGTCAGCATTCTTCTCATAAACTATTTTAATGCAATTATATGAATAAAGCTGGGTGATTAAATTAAATATATAGGTTTCTCCTATGTAAAGGAATAAATATTTCCTTTTAAAGGCAATCTAACCTGCACACCAGAGTAACAGCGACTCCATACAAGACATGGACGTGGACTTTTATTGCTCCCCTCAACAGGGGGAACAACTGTGATATTGAGCACTTCATCACTGTACACAAGCTTGACATCTGCATCTGACTTTGTCATGAATTAAAAATGAAGAGGAAGGCTTCATCTGATTAGAGTGTAGCTGCAGTCACCGTAAGGTACAGTCAGGCATCCCTCAGGTGAACACGCAACAGGGCTCAACTGTATCTTTTTGGGGTTTTTTTTAAATAACATTTTCATTATATATTCTGATTACAGTGGTGCCTTTTTTTATTTATTTCTGTGAGAAAGACAGCAGTAATTAACTTGTACCATGGCCTGCAATTTCCATGTTAAAGTTTACAATGATTCTGTCATAAGGCCATAATAAGCACCATTTTACACGGGAAACACCGTAACTGAGGGGTTGTTTTGCTCATGGCTTGCTGCAAAACCTGGTCGAGCTTTTGCTCGCGCTCCCTCCTGCGCCGTGCCGGCACACCGCCATCGACTCCGGTGTGGTTTGGTCTGATCTTCATCGGGGCGAGAACAAAATCCGTCAGTCTGGCTCCAGGGGAGCTGACAGCAGATCAATTTGCCTTGCTGCCTCCTCGATGACAGCCTGCCAGCATAGCTAAACCCAGTCACAGGTACATAAACACATTCTGACATTTAATACAGAATAAAATACACCTTTAGAGGTGGTGGCTGGGCCAGGGCTTCAGATATATGCTCTTTATGGAGTGAACACAAGGCTTTTTTTGTCCCAAATACTGTTAAATTTAATGGGGGAACATCCCTCTCCTTACTGACCTTGCGTGCCTCCCTGCGTGCTCCTCCGAGTCCCTCCCTGCCCTTTGCAAGTCCCATCCTCAGCATTCACCTCTTCTAACGTTAATATGCGAAACAACATTTTCTGAACTACTGCAAACAAAACTATGCAAAGGATGAAAAATAATTAGCCGTGCCTCAGTGTCTAACATATTTGCATTGTTTAGACAGAGTAGTTAATCATTGGTAAGACCATAACATGTTGTGTAAATTTGGATTATAGCTAATACATATTGAGCAGAAGGTTATTAATTACATTTAAAGGGGGTATTTGATATTATTATTATTGAGAAAGTGAATGCAATTAATTATATTACAATGCTCTTGCAGGATTCCTGTTGCAATACTGTGCAAAGAGCCGTTTACTTTTAGACTCTTTTGTCTTTGGTTCAGAAAGGAGGTACTTGGGGCAAGCAAAAGGCACCACGAGCCAAAGTCCTGTTCCCATTAACACTCCTGAAGCACTGAGTGATATTGTAGGGGTCAGCGAGGGGCTGCATTTTTTAACGGTTTTTAAATATAGGGTAAACTTTTCATTTGCTTAAAATAGTTGGTCTGCTGAAATGTCACTTATTCCCTTGGGTTGGGAATTGGCAAAGGACAGTCTCCATGTGGTCCCCACTGCTGGGCCCAAATCCCCAGAAAGGACATCTGAGGGAGGGAATTGGATCCCAGATTTAATTAGAGGTGCAGTATTTCCAAATGTTCCCTCTCTAAAATGGCTCTTACTTGTAGAAAAGAAAAGCTCAGGGCACTCCTTTTTTATTTAAAAAGGCAATTGTATTAGTTCAGCAGAGTTTTGCATTGGAATTGCACAAGCACTTTGACAGTTTAGTTCCCTGAAAATTGCAATAAAGGCTCTGTTACGCTACATTTTGTACCCATTTGTCTTGTATACCATTGCCTTGCCTTTGGCACAATAAAAATAATCTTTAAAAATAGTACCATAAGTGGATTGACTTTCACCTTCTGAGTATCTTGTCAATAAAATAAAAATGATAAATCTGTCTCAGAGTGCCACTGGCGTAATATTTAAGCAGAGTTATAATCTGAAAAGTGACATTTGGGAAATCATATTATGGGGAGGGGTCTTATTCTCTGTCAATGTTGTCACATAAATAAGCTCTATTTACAGTGCAAAGAGGTGGTTTTGTGGACTGCCAGGTTCACTCCTGAAACCAGGTTGTGCAATTCCTGCGATATGCTCTCTGCCTCTTACATCATCATCAGCAATTAAAGATTACTGCAGCAAGAAATTAGCTGAGCCTTCTGTTGCTGATACATAAAGCAGAGCAACTCCACCTCGGTCTCCTCCTGTGATCCACTCTGCAGTGCCAACACAGCAAAAATGGACTTTGCCTCATAGAGAAATGTCTAAGATAACCATGAAAAAGCCCTTTTTTCTACAGGATCAGCTTTTTGAAAATAAACAACGTCTAAAAGAATCACTGCAAGGCTTCTTTTTATTAGGTGATAAGAAAATACTGAATATTCCGTAAAAAATCAAGAGACGTATGAAAAAAGGCAAGGCAGGTGTGTAAATAAACGTGCTTCGAAGGACAGCAGTTTTGATTCAGCTTTGCAATGCGCGCACAGAAGCTCTGATATATTTGGCTTTATGGGTACATGTCCTCAGGCGAGTCTGACCTGTGGCTTGAATATTTGCAAGCCTAACTTGAGTTTATTTCTAAAAACCCTGTTGTAGTGTTGTTTTTTCACCATTTCTTTTTCTCTTTTTAGCTTTTATTGCTCTATTTATTCTAAATATGTATTTTAAAGTAGATGTAAATATATCTGAGCATCAATTTAGATCATGATTAAAATGCTCATGCATATAGTAAACTAATATGAAAACCCCACATATTTTCAAAGATCAAGAGGTTTACAACCTCAAAACATTACTTGATTTCTGGGGAGGAGCAATTTAGATGTTAATCCTTAAAACTAGACTGAGGTCACATTAAAGGGTTAAGGCTTCTGGTTCTGGTTCAGATATGATGAAAATCTAGGTAACTAAAGTCTTTACGTTACCAAGCTTCCAATTTTATATATTTAATTCCAAATTTGATCTTTTCCCAGTGTTTGCCTTGAAAATTAGCCCAATCCTAAACCGACTCTGAACATAGGAGGGTGTACCGCCCTTTAAGCAGTTATTAACAGTATCCAACTGGATGAACTTGAATTAACTTATTTAATCATTGTCCTTTTCCACCCTTTCCAGCTCCCGAGTGCTCGCCCGAGGGACACCACATCCTCCGCAATCCCTACCGCAGCACCAGGTTTGACTCACTGGAGCTGCAGCGAACGGCAATTCAGGACCTGGTTTGTGACCACTCCTTGCCACCAGCGTGGTACCGCTTCATGATCAACAACAGGCCTGCGGAAATGCCAACGAGATGTGTCGAAGTCAGTAACACTTAAGCTCTAACCCTGATGAACTTGAATAAATCCTTTGATGTGATTTTCCTTTCCAGCCGCCTCTATACTCTCATAGGCAGCAGACTGCCATGGGGATAGGTGAGTGGTAATGAGAAAACCACTTTAATAATAATAATAATAATAATAATAATAATAATAATAATAATAATAATAATGATGTCATATCCAAGGGCGGTAGTCAGAGACCAGGATCCCTATGGATTGGGCATTATTCAAACATAAAACAAGGTGTTTTCCAACTCTAAAGAGAGATCCTTAGTAATCCACACAAGTCACCATAAATTATACTTTTTCCAAGCAATTCTATTGCTTTAAGAATGGATTCTGGAGCCTGAATCTTTCCCCATATAATTTACTGTGAACTAGGAATATGTTCTTATTATGAAATCAGAAGGGAAAAATCAGAAAAATGAATCTGAAAAGAGATTCTTTAGTGATACAGAAGGAAATGGTAAAGTTGAGTCTTTTTCCGCTAGTACCACTTCTTGTATTATTTAGTTTCATAAGCATGCTAATGACTTTCTAGAGCAAAAAAGCCCCAGCACATAAGACTACTCTCTAAAAAAGACAAATAATTATCTGTTTTTATGTGTGTTTAATATGTATGACAATAATGTTTAACTTGCAATCATTGCTGCCAGAGCAACTTGAGACCCTAACTAAAGTCATTGCCATCTCAAATAGCCCAGCTGCAGGAGGTTAGAATAATTTCAAACACACTGTTAAACAAAATTATTCAGAAAATAATAAACTAATTACCATAAATGACTTAAAGATGAAATATTCAACCTAGAGTGCCAGGAAGTTTAATATTAGGTGATGTTATCCTAGCTGGAGAACCTTCTCGAAAATAGCAAGTAACGTTTCATATCCATTCAAAATGGACCTGTGAACTTGTCACAATAGAAGTGTATCTTAATAATCTAATGTTAAATGAAATGTTAAGAGATAATTGTTACTTCTGTGGGATTTCTAACTCTCTGTATACACAAACCGTAAATCTAATTAATGTGAACAAATTGGCATGATTATTATTGAAATATTCCTTTCATGGCAGGTCATCCTTGAATATCCTAATGCATTATGAAGTTTATTTTTACAGGTTTATTCTATAAGTGTATATGTATTCTATAAAATTATTTAATTTGCCACTGTATTTCAGCAATTTCGAATATGTAGTAATGCTTGACTGTACGACATTTCTTTCCAACAATACATGCTTTGTTTCTTTTAATCTTTTCTCTGGAGTTTTTTATTCAGGTTTGTAGAGCTATATTCATTAGTTAAGTTTCTTATCTTGTAACATAATTCTTGCCGTTTTTTTCTTCGTTATCCTCTGAATGACAGTAAATCTCTGCTTCACCATGCTGATGAAGGATTACATCTGTTAGATGTCACAACCGGAAGAATACGCTGCTTTTAGATCTTCACCTCCTAAATCTGCTTCTACGTTTTCTCTCTTCCACTTAATTAAACCGTTGTTTAATTTGGTTTTCTATTTAATTTGAGCAAAACCTCTGGAACAAAATAATTTAAATTAATAACTGCACAGCTTCCACTACTTAATAAGCAGTTATTATTGGACATTCCACCCTGGCTGGAGTGAGCTGATTTTAATTAAATGAGTCAAAGGCAAAATCCTGAACAGACAGAAGAGAAAAGAGACCAAATAAAGCCCGACAATACAGCTGGAGAGTTAAAAAGTACATTACTCCAGCACCTTGTAAAATATACAACTGGTGATATCCTGTTGATACTGGCCAGATACAATTAGCTGCTTATCAATGGATAAGATTAACTTCTCAACTCAAAGTAATAGTAGATAAAGATTCTTGTCACCCAATTGAGCTCTAAAGGGATTTAAACCATAGTGGAGATTCAGCGGTCCTGCCCAGCTGGGGAGAGAATCGTGGCAGAGCAAACGTCCTGTGCCGGGTGGGCACGAGGGAGGTGAGCTCCTGAGATCCAGCTGTGGTGCCTGGGCAGGGGTAGCTGACTCCTTCAGACACGCTTTCAAAACCTTTGTTCTGAATCTTGCCCCAGAAAAGCTCCACAATAAAAGTGTGTCCCTGTCTGAATATTGTTTCGTAACCACAGAAAATATTCCATTCAGCGGAGAGCAGAACTGAGTCACATAACTGAGTCACATACAGAAGTTATGAGAGCCTCAGTCTACAACCATGTCACAGCTGGGAGGCACAGCAACTTTTGCCATGAAAAATGAATAACAGCTCTTAAGAAGCTGCTTCTCATTCACTAATTTAACAAATAAGTGAAAAACAAAGGGAAAAAAGACAGAAGAAAAACCCAAAAGCTTTTATGTCAAAGGGAGTGAAAATGTGAGTTGTATTCCTGAATTCTCCATCCCTTGAATCCAACTGCTGTCCATAAAGTTATTCCTCCAGTGGCAAAATACTTTTGATTGAAACAGCTTTCCAATTTAGTCTTTGCCTGCTGAATTTCTCCAGGGGGTAACAAACGATCCTGACCTTCCTCCCTCTATTTCTTCCTCGCCTCTTCCGCTGTGCTCCCGAAGGAGGCCCAGCAATTGCCGGATCCTGGGCATGCACTCGTGCCCACAGCCACTTCCCCATCCAACAACAAATCCTAGAAGAAAAGCAACGCAAACTTGCAAATTTTGTATCCCCAGGTACTGAGGCTGCTGCCTACAGATCACAAACAATAGTTTGTTCTTCAAGAACTGCCAAATTCACTGTGAAAGGCAAAAACACTAAAGGAAGAAAGTGTAGGGAAGCATTTACTAAGATTAAGGCACTGTATTAAGAGCAAGAAACAATGCACGGACATGGCCAGACCTAGCACCAAAATGACCTTCAGAGCAAGAACAAAAGTGACATAAAAATTAAAGCTCGACAGAAAATCTGTTAAAAATACAGAGAAGTATTTAACTGTCAATATAGGAAAAACATACCACAGTTACAGAAATAACTATTATTTTAATTCAGGCTTCTGAGTTGAAATATTATAAGGTATAGACATACATCTGTACGTATGTACAGGAAAGGAATGAATACTAAAAAGAAATGAGAGAGAACACAACCTGCTAATGTTATTGAAGAGCTGCTCTACAGTCAGCTAAAAGATCAGTCTGTGAGTTACAGAAGAGCAGTGCATGCTGCTAACGGTAATGCAAATCCAAGCGCCATGCCACGCTAATGATAGGGCAGGCCTTGCAACACTGGCTCGCAGCTCACGGTGAAGCCAGAAATATGGCTGGAAATGTACTTCTTCCCCTCATTTACGTGGGGCAAAAAAGCAGAGATTATACTCTGCAACCTTTAGGAAAAACAACAATTAAGAATTTGATCATGCAAATAGTAATTGGTTCTGGAGCCAGCAGTAATAGTCTTGATACCACATCCACGAGTCGAATTCATTACTTCTCAAAGCAATGCTAATATTTCCAGCTTTGAGTAGTCAATTACAACCAGCAAACAATAAGCTAAAAAGAAAGGTATTAAAACCAAAATCACTACTAGAATAACTGTCACTGTCAAACCCTTGTTCTCTGAAACAGAGGATTTGTGGTACCATATTCCTTGAGCAGAGAGATAAATACAGATGTTATCGCCCTGACCACAAAAATCACTGCACACCCACTGCTGAGGTGAAACACTGGTCTCGCTGGTCCCCAGATCTTGCAAAATGTCAGAGTACCTCATCTGCCAGCGGTTCTCCCACAACACCCATCGATACGGGTGGCCCAGATGTACGTTTTGGGATTTATTTATGTATGCATACAAAAATGTGCATGCTAGCTGGACTGATAGGCACACGCCTGGTGTGTACACAGATACTCGCAAACACACAAAGGTATATACGTGCACAGCACTGCATCCCGTCAGCTCACGTTCAACGTCTCAGAGCAGCCACAGCTTCAAGNTGTTTTAGGATTTATTTATGTATGCATACAAAAATGTGCATGCTAGCTGGACTGATAGGCACACGCCTGGTGTGTACACAGATACTCGCAAACACACAAAGGTATATACGTGCACAGCACTGCATCCCGTCAGCTCACGTTCAACGTCTCAGAGCAGCCACAGCTTCAAGTCTTGGTTTTCCCCCAGTCTTAAGGCAGCCCCTCACTCGGGCTCACTTTATTTTCTAGAGTCCTGTTGGCATGCATGGCAGGAGCCTCCAAGTCACCTTTTGCACCACAGCAGAGGTCCACCTGCCCGAGGTGTGTACAACACGGGTTGTATGAGACTTTAAAGAGGTTCCTTTCCCATGAGCCAGTCCAGTCACTGTAATTTTTTTGGCATCCAGAATCCTGCAGCAAGGATCTCGACAGGTTAGTTACAGATACGACACTCTGTTTTGGAAATGTCCAGTAATAACACCTGCCTGTGACAGTATATCCACGTTACCTCCAATATCCTTCTTCAGAAATCTCATTCTCTAAATGAGCAAAGCCATCTCCAAATTTGCATGTAAATGTGGCACAGAAAGGACATGTTATGCAGTCAGGGCTGATGTTTTCTCAACAGTTGTTTTTTTAACAATGTAAATCTACTTTTATATATATACTATGCTCAAACATAGGCTTAAATGCTAATCTTTGGTGTATAAAACAAGGTCATATTGAAGCATGTCAAATCTAAGCTGCCTATGATGCTTAATATTGTAGCCCCTGGAGAAGATTTACTTTTTCCCATACCCAGTTTAATTTCCTCCTCTACTTAACCTGTTGTAGAATATTTTATACTTACAATCAAAATACAATATCTCAACGGCATACTATTAATTTTTTATTTTGTTTCAGTTTTTATTTTGCTCTGAATCCAATCCTACTTTGATTTGCAATTGTTTTACGAACATAAAAGCAAGTGACACTTTCAAGGTATTATTTCATGTTTTCATCTGTAATTCTCTTTCTCGCGTATATACATGAATACTCCAAGATCATAATGGTAGGTATGAAGAGGTTTTGTTTTTCTTGTTTGTTTTTCAGGCATACAAAAAGCCTTCTATAGAAATTACAATTACAGCCTCTATTGTTCAGAAGCATGTACTTAAAAGAAACACAAGACAGGCACCGCTTTAATTGCTGCTACAGATATTCCTGACGTAAACTGATTTCTGTGGAGTTCGGCCCCAGACTGAAATAAAAAATCTTATTTACTTTAACTTACTACAAAGAGATTCAAAAAACTAAGACAAAGTAAAGTTTTGAGTGAATAACAGATGCAAAATCACAGTGCTTTAACTGCCGACCAACAGTATACCAAAAAGCCTTCCATCTCCATCTAACTAAAACAATGCATTTCTCACATATGGTGCTACTTATTTTTAACAGCATAATTTCAGTGCAATACCCAAGTGACAAGAACAATCAAGCTTGATTTCTTTGTGCAATTATAAAGAACCTTAGAGTGTTCAATCAATCAAACTAGTTGATTCTCCAAACCCCAACTAAATGGAAGGAGACATCATTGGATTAAACAATAATGGTTTGTCCCATTGTTTGGGCAAAGGGGGAACAAATTTAATTTTTTTTCATTTAGGTTTTCTGAACTGAATTATTTAAAAGATTAGCTGGTGCCTAATTATGAATCAAAAATACTTAATGAATGCTTACCTGCCACATAGAGGTGTTGTGAAGATTAATTAGGTAAGGTTTATGAAATGCTTTGAAGATTAAAAACACCACTTAATTATAATTGGATAAAGTATGAAAGAATACTGAGCGCTAAAGAAGCCTGGCAACAGCCTAAAAACTCCTTTTTGTGTTAGATAAGTTCTCCTTTGTGCAAGCTGTGTCACTGGATACCTGACACAGATGAACTGAATGACCTAAATTTAGGGTTTACAACAATATAGTTTACTTCACTAACTTGCTGTTACCTGGACCAGTTGCAAGTGCAAATAAACACGTCAACTGAAGCAATCAAACGCTTCCGATCTCTTCTATGGAGTGTTAATCAGATGTCCACTGCAGCTCGCCACCCGGGACACTGCTTAAAGACATAAAAGGGAGACAGGATCTGTAAGGAGAGAGACTATTTCTCACCAATATACTCAGAAATAAATGGACAGACCGTGGGCACACACGTGTTTCCCAGTGTCACTGGTATTGCACCTTATTTCTCTTCCTGCTGCGTAGCTTCCATTTCGAGTGAGAAAGACTGATATTTTGCACGCCACAGCAATAGTGCTGCTGCCGTGCAGCCCACGTTCTGGAGCTCACCTGGAGAACCTCCGCAAAGCCATGGTCTGATCCCCACCGCTGGCATCCCGGCAGACGAGCTCCTGCCTACGAGAGACTTGCGGAGTTTGCTCTTCTGTGGCAGCAGCTATTTCATTTTGGAAATGCTGCTGAATTTCGGTGTGAGATTCCCACAGCTTTATGCTATTCTTAGAGCAGCAATGACTGTAGTTATTGCAGGTAAATGCTATATCTTAAATGCCAATCATTTACTGCCGCTGTATTCAATTTTCTGGTTACTCTCCCAAATGACTGCTACAAAATTTAATGTTAATTATGCCATAGGTGGGACTTGAAAAAATTGGCACTTTGAAGTCACTTCTCCTATAATTTTTTTTTTTTTAAATATATTTTCTTTGTTTTTTCCTGTTCTTGCCTGTACTGCTGGTTGAATACACAAATACACATTTGCCCTTGCCTTCCCAGGTCCGTTTTCTAATTCACAGAGGCCTCATGCAACAAATCCTTTTGGCTAGAATGGGGCAGCTTGCCTGACTCCGACAGACAGCATGCAGCTCAAAGCAGAAAATAAATGCATGTATGTCATAAAGCTGCCAGGAAAACAGAAGTACTTGATTTATACCAAAATTCTTCCTTGGCCAGCCTGTAATAACGTATCGTAGTTTGTTATGATAACTTGCTTTCTCACAGTCTGACTTTTCCTGGGTGCAAAGTCAGTCAAAAAGAGTTCATTATGGCTTGTAATTTGTGCAGATTACATAATAAACTATTTTGCTCAAACGGTTTCAGTGCAAGATTCGCCAGAACAAATCCGGGGTGCCGCAGATCACAGCGGGGGGTTATCAGAAAGCCTGCACACGACGCTGGCGGCTGACGTCAGCAGTGCTAATCCCTACTGTCTCCAGCACAGAAATGGCTCACAGACTTGTGGCGAGGATAAATACAAAGAGGGAGAAAATCACTGTCCTCTTATTTCAGTGTTTTATTTTTTTCTTCTATGAAGGCCCACAGGAGATGCAGGCCCACTTTTATGTACATTTACTTTGTCTTTTCTTTTTTTTTTTTACTTTGTCTTTTTTATTTTATCTTTTTTTTTCACGGCCAGAATGCACTTGCATCTCTCTATTTATCTACAAGGCCCACAGCACAGCAGATAGATTGGTGTCTCATTAATGAATCTATCTTCTCAGCACTGCTGCAAGGCAGGGAAGTGCTATTACCATCTCAGCCACTTCTACTTCTGGTTTAGAGATAAGGTAGGGAGGTACAGAAAGAGTAAGTGGTTTGCCCAAGGTCAGGGAGCAGCCAGGGAAACTGAGGCACCACGCGTGCCTGGCCAGGGGCAGTCCCGTGGCCACACACCTGATGGAGCAGCACTGTCATGCTGGGACCAGTTACACTGCTAAAGGCAGAAGTGAGTGGATCCAGTGGCTCCTTTTGAGCAACAAAAGGTCTTCTACAGAAAATTGTTAGAGTATTTTTTCAGTTTGTTCAGCCATAGGTACAAATGTTCCTTGAGACACAGGTATTTGCAGGAAACCGCGTCACCTCAGAGCAATTGAAGGTCACTTTTCAGCAACTGAATGTCAGTAAGTGGTGGCAGCAGCCCTTTGCAGTGGGTGTAAGCAGCACTGGGAATGCTTCCTATGGCATTGGCAAAGCAGATTGTATGAAATTCAACAAGGCCAAGTGCCAGGTCCTGCACTTAGGTCACAATAACCCAACGCAGCGCTACAGGCTTGGGGA
>RSEF01000007.1:35967895-35997070 GCA_003993805.1 Himantopus leucocephalus | reverse complement strand
CAATAACTAGCTCCAAATGGAAATCAGGCAGTGTCATGCCATACGCTTTATTTTTTTTTCCAAATATTCTTCTTTTACTGGGCGTGCAGCCCCCGCTCTCCCGTCCCTGCTTTCTGGCTTGTATAGCTCCCAGGTAAAATTCAAACTACAGGAGGGCACTGGTGCGTGACTTCGTAAATTTATCCTTTGACTTTCACTGCTTCCCCTGCTGTCACAAACAACTTTTGATCTTAAAAAGTGAAGCAGCAAACCTGGGCCAATGGGAAAAAAACGTTTTGGTATTTTTGATTCAGCACGATACGTAGCCAAATGTATATAGCACCAGGAGGAAGCATGTCCCCGGAGTGGGACTATTAGAGATAGTTCACTATCTCTGGCTGAAGAAATGCAAAGCAACAGCGGCGGTCATGCTCTGTGGAATATGACTGATATCTGAGCGTAAATTATTGTAAGGATTTGGTAATAACTTTCAAACTTTAGCTCAAATAGCTGTATGCAATTGCATATTGGCAAATGATAGGTAACGGTGCAGAATAACAAGTTACCATTGTAATTGGCTGTGTATGTCTTATTAGGCTCCGATTATACCTAATCTCCTCACTGAGGTACTGAAATTAAAGACAGCTTTGGATAATCATGTCCCTTTAGTCAGAGGAAGGAACCTGGGAGGTACAGAGGGCAGCTCAGATCCGAGATGCCTGAACATCCATCTGTAAGTTGGGAAAGGTAAATCTGGTGCATGCCCTCCCAGCCATGACTCAAAATGCCGTAGTTTAAACCATTTTAGGACCAATATTTTCTGCTTTGGGATTTCCTGTCTTCAGAGGATTCAGGAATTTAGTGGAAGCTGTTAATAGATAGAAGTCTGAAGGTGAAAAAACGCAGAAAATTTGATCAAATCATAGAATGATAGAATCATAGAATCATCTAGGTTGGAAGGGACCTTTAAGATCATCGAGTCCAACCATTAATGTAACACTGCCAAAGCCACCACTAAACCATGTCCCTAAGCAGCACGTTTACCCATCTTTTAAATACCTCCAGGGATGGTGTTTCCACCACTTCCCTGGACAGCCTGTTCCGATGCTTGTCAACCCTTTTGGTGAAGAAAATTTTCCTAATAGAATCACAGAAACTATGTATATCAGGTATATCCTGCACGTTTCATGTATATTTGTTTTTCCCTTCAAGAATGAGGGAGAGGCTCAGGTCCCAAAGAAGTGTCCAGTACTTGCTGGTGGGGTAAGGTAGAAGCTGTCAGGACAACGGCAGCTGAAGCTGTAGCTGTTTTGGAGGAAGGTGCTGGTGTGTGATGCTCCGAGCATAGCGGATTCCTGCTTCAGGGTGATTCTAACATCCTCTTGCCCTCGTGCTCTATCAGCCTTTGCTTTCTTCTGCCATGGATGAAGCATGGATGGGAATGGCCAGCTGATGTGGCCCAAAGTGTGCTTCCCAGAGAAGGGATCTAGCCTGTTTACATATCTTCATCTTTTTCATACAAACCAACCAAAAATAGAGGAAACTACTTTGGAATCCAGTTATTGTGTCCTGTGAGAATTTTATCTGTGTAAAGTCACCTCTCCAAACTGAGGAAGACATTTTCATCCTCACCTGCACAGCTTTTTCTCTGACCCTCCAAGTTCACCACACTCAAATTCTTGGGTTTTAGTGATTCTCCACAGAGTCCTACCATATTTGCTGTAAGTGGTTTCTTTTGTGTGCATCCTCAGATGAACAAATGTGGGACCCAAGCTCCAGTGTGGCTGTCACTCAAGTCTGAATCCCTGCCAGTTCCCGGTGAGAGCAAGTGGCTCACGGCCTGTGCTACCTGGCAGGTCTTCTTCGGGGGCACCAAGGACTGCTGCTTGTTTCGGATACCCATCGCCGTTAGGAACTGTGGCGAATTCTTTGTGTATCTCCTGCAGCCTACTCAAGGATGCATGGGCTACTGCGCGGAAGGTGAGGATCAGTAAAGTATTTATCAATGAGATTGCATATGCCTCTCTGGCTGTGTGTTCAAAGGTCCTGGTATTGCAATGCACATCCTGGTGACCTTGCGAGTCAGGCGTCGCTCCCAGTGAGATGCAGACCGTGTAGAAAATAAATCAGCGGCGGTCCAAGATGTTCCTGAGGAATAGCTATTATTACCAGTGCAAAATGTAATCTGGTGTGTATTACTGAAGTGTTCTTTGCTTGGTTACAGTTCAAATGTAACCTTTCCTACTGTCTTTGGCTCCACTTTGGCTTGAAGTTGCACAGCTAGCGAGCGGAGGCGACTTAGTTTTATTGAGGCACTGTATCCAGGATACTGTATCTAAGGTTTGTTCTTATCTTCAATAATCCAGTATCCCCCCCCCCCAAAAATAANAAAAGATAATTCTGAAACTCTGGAAGGAAAAAAACCCAAACTGATAACATCTTTTTTCATGACATTTATATAATTACTCTCGTCAGAAATAATTTTCAGCCTACTACAAGAGATCTAACCTCTGTTCGGTAGCTAGGAAACAAAGGAATAGCAGAAAGCAATTGCTCGCTCAGTTAAACCTTCTGAACTTTGGAGCATGTTCAGGTGCATATAGATTTAGTCAGAAAAGACAGTTCTTTCTCAAAAAGAAAAAAATACCTTTATACTTTCCTTTCAGCATTTTTGGACAGAGACATGGCACACGGAGAAACTAGAGTTATCACCTTTCAATCAGGCAGAATTAAAACTTGAATAAATTTTAGAGAGAGGGATATCTATTTTCTTATCTTTATCAATATTTTAACATTCCCACATGAAGAAGAGGGAGGAAAAAAGGCTCAAAGAAAGTGAGATTAATTCACTATTTAAAATAAAAAATATCCATTAAAATAAATGAAACTTCTCTTTAATTTCCATGATTCTTTCTCAGAAATGACTTTATAACCGAATACAGTCATTTTCTAGTTTAAGCTTGTCTTTTTTAAAACTATAGATTTCCACTACCCCTGTTTGAAGGATTTTTCACCAATACCTATTGGGTGATTAGTTTTGTCCTTTCTGTTGATCCACACTTCTTTAGTAATGTGAATCTGCCCACATTTTTCATGAAAGAAGGTTTATTCCTTCCCATCTATCCCAAGCCAACGACTTTCTGCCTTTGTCTTACCACTGCTGTTGAAGCTTTCACCTTTTTGCTAGGCATTTCAGCAAGGTCCAGCTCTCCCAAGCCTTTAACTTCTTGTCTTTAGGAGGTTTTTGCAGTATCATATAGTGGATGGAAAACACCCAGAGCTGAAGTTTTTTATTGGGGGTTGTTAACTCACTGCCTTAAATTCAGCTGTGAACATTGCACCACAGGAGCCTCTGCGCAGCCCCAGAGCTGGGTCCAGCTGGCACCGTCACGGCTTCTTGCCGTGGCTGATCCCTCAGCCCCATCCTCTAGAGGCTCAGCAACAGGACACCAGTCAGCACTTCTTAGCTGCAAAAGAAAATGAATTTAAATCTTCGTAGCTTGGCAGAAAGGACACAGCTGGGAAAAGAGGTGTGCATGCTTGCAATTCTGCTCACATCCTCCCATGAGCTGATCACCTAACTTTGTCCTTCTGGAATAATTTCCTGCAGAAAGTCATGATGTGAGCCACAGTTTGAGGCAGCTTCCCTTAGAAACAAAAGAGAAAAGGATATAAACAACTGGCCCTTATTCACATTTTACGTAACTTTTTTCTTTTTCATAACTCTTGTTATTTGCCCAGGACAGCTGTTAACATATTGGTTCTTCATTCTGCTACAACATCCTCATACCTTATTCTCTTGGGCTTCCATATTTTCTATGCTCCTCCAAAGAAGTTACTTAATTTATCCTTTCAAAGCATCTGAACCAGCTTCATGTTCCATTTGAGTTCAGGTCTCTGGAGATGAAGGAACATCACCCTACAGTATTACGCATTGTTTTGTTTCTACTTTCTAGGTGAGTTTAACAGGAAGAAAAGTTTCGGACTTCATTACCTGTTGAAGCCTATAGAAAGCAGGATGTATTTTTAGAACAGTGGCATTATTCTGGGCAGAGGGAGACTATATTGAGCAGACTCAGCCTAGGTACGTCCCAGAACAGCCTGGAAAGGATTTTCACAGCATGGCAATATGGGCTGGGGGCTCCCTTAGAGTCAGTTTACCTCTGCAAAATAATTATTTCTCCTATCTCTTCTGTACTTATTGCAAAACTTGGATCAAAAGGCTGTGCTTCAGGGGAATGAAAAGCTGATGGCCTTTGCCAGAGTAATTAATTTGTAGTAATCCGAGTGCTTCATTTCAATAACATTTCTCTTACTGAAAAATAAAAAAAAAAAAAACCCAAACAAAAAAATAGGTCAAATATTACAACAATGGGTAGTCAGTACACAACTAGCAATTTTTGCATTTAATATGAAATACATTTTCTTACTTACATAGTTAATAATCAAATCACAAGAACATAAAATGTAGCATAAAGTTGAAATCTTCTTGTTGAGTGAACAATTGTAATATTAAAAGAGCATTTTGCGCTATGTCCTTCTTTTGTTTTCTTCCAGAGAAACTCACAAGCCTGGCTTTGCAACCAGCGATAACTCCAGAGCTTGTGCACGGTCGCGTCCACCTGAAGTGCTCTTACCACCGCCCCTCCTCAAAGCCACCGCTGCAATACATGGTGGTCTGGTCGCGCCTGTCCACCCCTGGCAAGAAAGAGCAGATTCAGCGTGACACCACCCTGCAGTCATTTTCCTACATCGAGATGAACGGCATAAATCTCAGATTGGGAGACACGGTAATGCCACCCCCCCTTCAGCAAGAAAGGTCAAACACTCAGGGCGATCAAATCCTTTTCTTAAATCTTTGTCGTGTTTTTATTAGTGCTGCTCCTCGCTTACTATACTTACAACTACTGCAGGAAAAAAAACAAACCTGAAATTGTTTTGCAACAAGAATGTTAAACAGCATTTACGAGATTCAGGATCTGTACCATTTCTTTGAATTGCAGTGAGTTCACAAAAACTATCCATTTTCCTATTTTCTAAAGGCAACTTGAGTCTTTGCACTTACATTACAGCTTGAATGCCATGAAGTTGGTATGAGTAGTAGGTACATGAGCCTGTGCCAATTTTCGCTTAGTACTTTTTGTATCTTGCTGCAGCGAGAATTTGCAGTAGAGGCAGGCTCAGCTATATGCACTCAGTAATTTTTATACTCATGGACCAGAGACACAATAACATCTTTTCACAGAAAAGAAGGACGGTACATTTTAAAATAGAGGGAGGTTTATTTTATGGTCTTTTTCATGGTGTTCTGCCTCTCTGATTCCAAATTCTTGGTTCAATAGCGTACTGAAAGATAGAGTTCATTACAAAACAATCTTTAAGAAGTATATTTGATGGCTTACATAGCAACACAGAGCTAGTTTCAACAACAACAACAAAACAGAAGCCAATACAAGATGTGAAAAAAATTGACTTGTGTATGAATTCATGGCCTTTCATGGTCTAGAAACAAGACTTTTAAAGTTAAATTAGGTTCATAACTTTTATAGGCAGAGGGCCATTAGTGACGCTACAACGACCTGAAAGAATAAACAGGGATAATGTCCTTGTGTTAAAAGTACGTTGGAAATAGTCTTGGCATTTTGCAGCTCTTCTTTGAGATATTTAAGATATTTAAGAAATGTGAATAAGCTTTTTCCAGTTCTTGAAAGGATGAGTCATTTATAACAGTAGATAGTTTTTTCTCATTTCTCCTCGTAATTTTACTTCCCGAGTTCAGAATCTGACTGATGCTGCCCTCACTTATATTATGAGGCAGACAATTCTACCAGTTTAAGACAAGTTTGTGTTACGAGGAGATATTTTCATCAAAATAATTTCACTTGCAATCACTTCAAATCTAGTTTTAACAATCCTGAGGGATTCAGAGAAAATATAGTTCTGTTAACTAGTAGCATCACCAAATCTTTATAAGACCATTTTTATTATATTAAGTTTTCAGTAAGCCCTTCTTTGTCCTTTGCTGAAACTACATGTTTAATTTAGCGGGTTTAGTGAGGCTAAAATGTTCTCTTCCTTGCTAGATTTCTTTAAAGGTCTTCATGGCCTATTTGACTAATTATAATTATCCATAAATCATCACTGGTGAAAACTAAGCAATGAAGCCTCAGCTGTAACTGGGAATTGGGTTTTACATAATAAAGATTAAAAAAAGCGTTTCGCCGTGTTTGCCATCCCACTCTGGGTGTCTAAAAAGAGTCACAAAGGGGCAGACTCACTTTTCACTCCAGTGGTATAGACCTGAAGCAACTTAGTAAGCGTTGCTAGGGCCACCACAAAGGAAAGGTGATGACACTAAAGGCAGAGTCAGACCCTGGGGACCAAACCCCACCACACAGAGGCAGTTCGTCACCTTCTACCGGCCCATGAAAGATGCAGGTGGAAGGTTTTTTTCTCAGGCAGCTCTAAAGGAAAGCCAGATCCTCGCTGATAACAGCCATATCACAGAGGAGACAATGAATCGGGGGCACTTTGCAGTTCTCTTTCCCCTTCTCCGCGCACAGCCCAGTGGTAGCATCCCCACAGCTGCGCACTGCCAGGGTGCATGGCGGGTGTTCAGAGCAGATTTTGTCCCCCAGGGACGCAGAATTTACAGCACTTTGAAAACTGCTTGGTTTTGTTTAACCTACTCTTCGTCTACATGCACTTAGCCTGAATTTGGCCTCAATGCTTTTATAGTCTGAAATCAGCATCTTCTCTATTCATTCCTTGATAAAAAACTACAGCGAAGCAAAAAGGGGTTTTTTTAATCACGTCTTAGGTGATTGATATCTACGCTATTTTTTATCTGTCAGAAAGTCTCCAGGTAATAGGTTAGTCACATAATAGAATATCTATTGATATATTTTAATACGCAGTCAAACCTCAGAGAAGAGTTGAGATTTACCGGCCAACATTTCTGAACTTGTATTGACTAAACCGCCAGTTATTTTTTAATAGCCATCATGTGCGCTGTTCTCCCTCATCTTTGGGCTCCAGTTTTGTTATTTCAGACAGTAATGTTGGCAGCATAATGCTTGCAAAACTATTGCAGCCTTAAATAAATCTATAATACGCCGCTATTTCTATATAAATGCTGAAAGAAGCCTACTCCATCTTATATGAAAATTCTGGCATTCCTAAGCTTTATTTATGCAATAGTGACAGAGGTCATTTCATTCCTCGAGGCACAGCCATCTATAAATTATAGCAGCACACTGTGAGTAATGAGTTATGCTAAGAAAGAAAGGTGTTTAGAAGAAACCCGTGCAGATTTTGCTCAGCACAGCAATCCAAAAGTTCATACGGTGAGGAGCAATTGTCACCGTACATAAACTATGATATGCGTTGTAAAATAAAAAAGTTTAAGTAAAACCAGCCTTTCCAAGCTCTGTGCTAGAAGTGGCTGTTTCACGTGGCACTCCGCAACAGCAGAAGAATATGCCCCAGCCAAAAAGACTGCAAATTAGTGCCTCAGTATAGAAAATAACTAATTTTCACTCACAAGGGAGGAGGAGTGAACTTTTTCCCTGCTTAAATACTAATTCCGCCCCAACCACTGGACTTGACAAAATCAATAACAGAATAGGGAGACCTGCCTATTTGTAGGTCACGCCTGATTTTACAGTTTCTTTCTCAACCTTCAGGTAGAAAATTAGGAGCATCCCTGCAGAAACAGAGCCCTGGGTGGACTTCTACAGAGATTTTAAAGCAGAAAGGGTCAGAGAAATGATGAGCAAAACTCTGCAGCTGATAAGACACCTCGCCACTACCCTGAGAAAATGTCTTTCCTTAGTAGATGAATGACCTGCAGTCAGCCTCCACGTACTGTTTGGCCATTTGGCAACTGGAAGGAGCGGCCTTCTGTATATATAGGGAGTAGCAGAGCGACTGGAGCTGGACTTCCCGCAGTGTCAGGTCACGCTGCTGCACCGGCTCCCTCCCTTCTGCAGCCAACAGCCCAACGCAGGGAGCAATTTGTGCTCAAAAGCTTTAAGGTCTAGTTTGTTAATTAACTCAAAGTCAGATTCTCCCTGCTTCCCCCTTCCCACTAACCCTTCTGGAAAACCTTTCCAGAGACTTTGTTCCTACCCCTTTCTGCAAATACCTACAGCCAGATCATTTCTTCGGGCTAATGAGAACTATTCCTTTTTTTTTTTTTTCCTCCTCCGTCTTCCCTAGAAATGCCGTCCTCCAGCTCTGCTCATCCTTTGCTCTTTTCATCAAGGCTGTAAACCACAGCTCCCCCCACACACACACTCCCCAGCTCCCAGCAGAGTGACTCCTCGAGGCTTTTCTAACCCCAGCCCATTAGCGTTTAATAGAGCAGACAACAGCAGCAGCTCAGAGGCTTTGATAGCCATCGCGAGACACCCTTTTCCCTGGCATGATCGATTCCCTGCCCAGCCCTTCACCTGCAAGCCGTGAGGGTGGCTGAGTGACTCTTACCCTTGCAGCCCCAGCCTGCCTTCTGACACGGGTGATGTAGCTAGGAGGGTAGATCCAATCCTGGAGTTAATAGAGTTAATCACTCACAGCTTAGGCACCAGCACCTTACGAGCAGCATGCCGACTTCCCTGCCCGGTGAATGAGAAGAAGTGGGTATTCCTAAAAAGTACCTTGATGTTGAGAAGGGAGCTTCCCACAGGTGGCCAACCTAAACTACTGACCGGAGCAGCATCCCTGAATTCCCACACCTCTCAGGAGATTGGATGTCCGGGTCAGGAAAGTGCCTCCATCTCCTTTTTAATCCAGACCTTCAAGTCCTACTCCGATGTACCCGGCTGTATGGAGTCGTTGAAAGATCACTACCAGAAAAAGTAAATATTTCAACTTTAAACCATCACTGTTGTCCCTGCGGGGCCTCTGGCACTACAATACAGCTCAAATGCTTGCTGCAGAGATGGAAAATGGGTAGCTGATCCTCCCAGCTGAGTTCGGTGAATGTCCTGCCCTTCCCAAGGTAGCATCCCAGCCCCAGGGCATAGGCTGCACTAGGAGACGAACGAGGGACTGCAGCCAGGGACCGGCATGTGCATTTGCTTATTTTCTCTGCTGACTGTTTAGCTAAAACACAGCCACAGTCCTGATGGGCAGACCCAAACCCAGTCCTCCCATCTACCAGCTCTCCCTGTTTTGAGGATAAGTGCCATTGCCCCTGGGACGCTGTTGAGATGGGTGATGGCACCATTTCTGTCAGGGTTTTGAGAAGCACGCGGCCAAAGTTGGCCTTTCTGAGAGCTCCCAAAATTACCTGGCAAACCTAGGAACCCTCACAGGTACCTGACTGAAGAGCAGGGATGGATTTTGATCACAAAACAAGTATCTCCAGTTTTGACTTTGGGAACCCAACCCCTTATCTGAGCATGGCTGGGAGAGGCTGATGAAACTGGAGGCATGGCCATGCTGGACGCGTCAACAAGCCTCCCCCTCCACGCCCCCACCTCCGCGCACGCCGCCTTTGAAGACGGCAACAAACGTGAATGTGACTTTCTTTGAGCTTTTCTGTCTCTGCCCTCGGTCCCACATCTCTCATTACATGCTCAAGCTGCCGCAGATGATCCCTGTCCTACATTCAGAAGTAATTAGGGGCACAGAAAAGGGTGAAATTGGTGGCAGTTTTAAGTTCGAAATGAGTATAAACAACTGATTTGGGGGAGATTTGGATTCTGAGAGCTCTGGAAAAAACCCACATTTTGATGTGCAAGTTGCTAGAGGGAAATTTGCTGGAGATGGTGACAGGTCCTGGGATTAAAATACTCTCCCAATTGTTTCCCAGAGCTTCCCAACCCCCACCAAATTAATGAATGCATTCTGCTTTTAGCTAAATACTGTGCTCACAGGGTTCACAGTAAAGTGGGAAAGAATCTGACTGATTCCACTTAAGGGTGAAAATCTGCTCCAAAACACGAGAAATGAGAAACTTCTTCGGTACCAGGGCCTTTTTCTATCAGGATTTTGTACCCGAAAGTAGTTTTCCGCCCTGTGGGAAGATCTGCTGGTGTACGGGGGAAAGGGAACAGCCCATGCCCAGAAGCAATCTGGTCATCCTGTCCGAGGGCACCCTTACATTTCTGTCTCTTTAAAAGGGGCGATGAAAAATTATAATTTTATTTTTAACGGATCCGATGAGTTTGTAGAAAAATACTGCCTAACCTGTCACGGCCATCAGCATACTGCTGTCAGTGATGCTTTTATCTCTTTGCTTTAAAAAGGCTGCATCCTGAGTTGGGGGGTGGGGGGAGAAGAAGAGAAGGAAAAAGTTGATTACTGAACTGGAGAAAAAGAGCTAGTATTTAGCTGAAGGCAAAAAAAACCTCCTCGGAGTGACTATCATAATAATTACGTGACAAACTGTCAACCTGTAGCTCAGTAGCCGATGAACATATCTGCTGATTGTGAAGTGAAGTGTGCACCTAACAAGGTAAAGGCACTACAAGGGAAGGAATGATATAAAAGACAGAAATAAAATGTAACTCATGACGGCTGTCCGTACATTTCGAATTTGCAAAGTTTGTGCTCATCTCCAGAAGTGCTGAAGATAGAACTGGAACGAATTGATAGTCTAAGAATATCTCAGTGTATCATTACAGAGTAATCTTTGATTTTAGTGTTCAGTGCTTTATCAATAAAATATATCTCTACAATATATATGTAAGAAAATACAATGCTTGCAGGGAATGTGGCTGGGTTCTGACATTTCCCAGGATGTCACCTTGGGGAAGATCACCGGGAGATGCCTCCGTCAGTGCCAGGCATCCTCGTGCGCAACCCTGCTGTTTCTCATTACAGTCCCCTCCTTGGCAGGAACACTCCACGTGGCATGCTCAGAGGGATGTTTCCCTGTGAATATTTTTGGGAAAAAGCATCAAAGCCAAAAGTGCAAACAGCCCGGCGAGTGTAAATACAGTATCTGCAGTGCAGGTGCATTGGATTTGCTCAATGAACTCTGCAAGGGGATTGTTGGTTTGTTTTTGGGTTTTTTTTTTACGCTAGGGGGAATATATGTTACGTGAACTCTTTCTCTGTTGTCACCACCTTGTCACATCCCGATTTTGCTGACTCTCCCGGTGGCAGCTGTAGAAGAAGCAGCTGTAGGAGAAGATCAATGCCCGCCTTCTGCCTTCCCACCCAGCAGAAGAACTTTTCTTGAAAACTTTGTAAGCTGAACATGAGCCTTTAGGGAACGCTTGGAGATAATAAATATCTAATGATAACAGGGGTTTATTACCTGGAGGAGACAATGACTTGTTCTCCTTTGGAGGCAAACTGGCTAACTATGAAGTATCCGAGGAGTTTTAACTGTAAAGTATCTCTGTGGAGCCTGTGTCATTTTTTTCCTCCAGTACACCCGGTACAACTTCAAGGCTTCCATCTGGTTAATGGAACAAATAACACCACTTTCACTGGGCCAAAGTGGCGGGAGCTGTTAACAAAAGAGTGAGAAACTTTATGAAGGTAAAAATGGCCCAAAAGACACATAAACCTGGGACTGAGCTGGACTGGAAATGATCCACCTGAAGAGCACAGAAAACACTTGATTTTTGCCATAGCCATACAAATGATGCTGTATTGCCAGTGGGGCATTTTCATTGTGCTCAAATGAGTTAGAAAAGAGGATTCTTCAGTTTGGAGGAAACTCATGACTTGATGGTTATGAGGAGAGACCTTTAGGGTGGTAAAAGAAATATTGCAGAGTGCTATGCAACTCATGCCCCTGTGACCATATGAATCTGGGAATATCTTGGTTTTGAGCCTGTTGCGTTGCCACTGATCATGAAAGTCGTGCCTGAGCCAGCAGGTGAGAGCCACCAAGAGCAGCACGGCTGGTGAGTGGTGCTGGAAATTCCATCCAAAGGAGTTTATCACAATAGAAAATAAATTAGATTAGTCCAATTCCTCCTCATGGGTTACTTGAGGCTTAAAAAAGGCAGTAGCTATAAATATGCCATCTGACTATTTGGAATTGATTTAGTATGTCACAATCTGTTACTCCATTTCCGAGAAGAGGCCAAAACCAAAAATTCAGAAGTACAGTTTCAGAGCCTGTTGTCATTTGCTTTAAGGAAAATTTCTGTAGTTTAATCTTATGATCCTAGAAATGATGTTAGCAGTTTGGGTTTTCTGAAACCAATGAAACATTAAGATGGCAGATGGTGTGCGGGCTCAGAAGAGATAAAGGTTACGTGACTGTGCTAGGAATAAAACACAAATGGCCTGGTACATTGTGTTTGGTGGTGGTGGATTTTTCTTTTGTTTTGGGGGAATTTTTATTTTATTTTAATTTTTCCAATATAAACCCTGTAGGCACATCTGCATCATCTTTTATAATGCAATAAGGAAAAAAAAGAGCTTCTTATACTGCTGACACAGTTTCTGAGACCGGATGACTGTCAAACTAATTAAAATGAAAAAAACTGCTTACAAGCATGGTACAGAGACAGGATATTTGATCCAGTGGACAGACTGAAGTCTGGGATCCCAAGGGCTAATGTCCTAATCCTGACAGTAACGTCTATGAACAATGTAATTCTCCCTAATTAAAATGAGTTAATATCACTAACCAAGGTGTTTGAAAAACTGCAGAAGAGAACACACTGTAGGCATTCAATGTTATTAATTGCTGAGACAGAAGCCATGTTTCTTTGATGCTTATTAAATGCATCAAAACTTCTTCCAAATCTCAAGATTTATGCAAAAAACATTTTATAAGCCTAAACCCCAAAATTAGTTTCAACAGTAGAAAAAAAGCTTAACAACTCTGATCAAGAGGAAGAGGCATAATTATATGAATTTTCTTCAAGAAAAGCTATAGCATATGCTGTTTATTTATTACAGGTCTTTTGCACTGTCACCGCTTTTAAGAAGGATGCTCCTGAGCAGCAGTCGTTGCCTGAAGAGAGCAAAGGTTTCTATGCTGGGATTAAGGTAATGCCGATGGCCCCGATTTACTGACTTGGCGTATCCCTAGGGAATATTTATACATTATCTGACATGCTCTGAAAAAGAAATCACTGAAACATAAGCCTTGATCATCATAACCAGTGCTGCTTTTATGCTTACTTTGAGGAAATGTCTTAATAAATTATATGGCTTTCAGTCTGTTTGTAAAACGCCCTAAAGCGCCCATCAGCACCTTGTGCAGGTGTTGACACTAATGCACCATAAAGAATGTGCAAAACTACGTCTTCTAGTAAATACACCCCGAAGTACTCTGGTGGTTATGTATAATGGGAAGACACACCTACAAGGCTGCAGAATTTCATTGTAGTTAAACCAGAAGAAAACAAGGAGAAAACCTAGTTTTTATCCATCACCTTCTTATGGTCAGGCACTGTAAAAACCAAATTGCTGAAGATAAAAAAAACAAGTCTAATCCCACTCAAGGATTAGACTGTTGGTCTGGTAGTCCAGGAGAATGTGAGATCTTCTGGGTATCTAAACTCCATGCCTCCATGAATGGTGTTTGAAAAATCTGGCAACACATTCTATGTGACATTTGAAGAACAGTTTCTTTTTTTTTTGGAAATGTCAGAATTTCCCAGGGAATGGAAAATCCCATTTCTGACTAGCCCCAAGTGCTCTTTCTGCTCCTGCCCCAGCAGAACAGACAGACAGAAATGGCACAACCCAAGCTCTCTCCCCAGCGCACAAGTCACCGAAGTTCTAATATGTTATGTACAGAAAAATCCTTCTTCCTGCCATAGCAGGGAAGAGGAACTGGCCTAAAATTGCACTCACTTTGCACCTGGGGCAGAGTACAAACATAGAGTCCATGACCATGAGGTAATGCCATACTTCAGGCCATGAACATTGCTGGTATTTCTCCTAGTGCATTGGAAGAGGAGCCCCTTTTAACCAGGGATATTAAAAATTAATAAATCCTATGGTATCACACTATTTTCAGGATTAATAAAAACCTGTTTTTAGAGTAGGAGAAGAGAAGCAATTAGACACTATACCTGACATCTGCAAACATTTTCATAATTGCCAAGAATGTTAAAGTATTTTAACAACAATTTCACCTTATAAAGTTGAAGATCATTACTATGAAGATTATTATTATTATGAGGATTATTATGAAGATTATTACTACTCTACAAGCAATTATATCTTTTCATAATTGATTAAAAACACTCAAAATTTTATAAATATTAGTATTGCCTAATTAATCTGTCAAAATGATCTTCTTATTTCCAGTTTTTGCCAGAATCGCTACAAATTGCAGAGGATGGCAAAGAGCATGTTTTGACCATTCTGAGCACAGTACCTATTGCCTGTCCTGGGCAAGATGATTCCTGTAACATTACTTTACAGCTAAGTACTGAGGATTTGGGTAAGAGTTTTACATATTGGCTTCAAATCGATGTGATTATTTTTTCCTGTATTTATGTTATGAGGAATTTCAATAGAGATTATAAGACTTAAATAACAAGAAAGGGCAGAAGCCATAAAATCAACAAAATAGGCCATATATTTGTTTACAATATAAAATAGATGATAATATCACTCAGGCTCTTGAGAAAAAATAAAAAAAAAATCTGACTAGCAATAACGTGAATGGTGATCCTTTGAGATTTATGGATGAAATAACTATGAGTAGAACTTATTTTAAATTCTGGGAGTATAAAATTCCATTTTAAGTTTTTGCAGCAGCAATGGTCTTAGGTAGAATAATTTCATTAATTATCAATAAGAAGCTCACCTGCAGATTTATTATTCAGTAAATGTGTACTGAAGCCTTTTTTCTTTCTTTTGCTGGCTTACAGGTTTTTTTCTGACTTAATATTGAAGAAAAAATCATTCTTATGCATATATATTATTCTTTTTCTAGAAGTATTTTTTCTACTTGAAAACATTGACAAGGTCACTTAGAAAATTCTTGCCCTTTTAATCAGTAAATGCTTTCCTCAGGTTAATCTGGTGGAATATCATGCCTAACCAAGGGGGGCATATATATATTTACTTTCCATTTGCACTAAATAAAACACCCAACCCTTTTTCTAACAAGGCATTTATTTCTCTTCCATAGGTGACTCAGTGAGAAAAATGATTAGATATAGGATTACAGCCACAGTTTCTCTACCCACAAAAAGACAGCTCAAAGAAAAAAACTGTCAAAACCCAGATAGCTCCTGATATTTTTCCCTTTCTAAATCCCTTTCCAAATCCCTTTCCTTTCTCTCCCCATCATCGGCCAAGTGCTTAGACAGAAGGAAAAAATCATTCAAATGGTATCATAACACAGTGATCTTAAACTGAACGGCACCTTATGGTTCCAGCAGCTGTGTTGGCTCTTGTACACGGAGTACTTTACATTTCTCCATAGCTCAGTGCTGCTCTGTTCTACATATTGCTCTTGGCTTAGAGTCTTTGCCGGTCCATCAGGCAAACATCCACTGAGCTCATGGGAATAGATTTTTCTTAGATATTGAGGTAGCTAAGAACGCAGGCTGGTGTGTGGTGGGACGTTCCACAGCCTCCAAGCACCTTAGACACCTACCGTTTATGAGGATCAAATGAGAATTAGTCACATAGGCTATCAAGGTAAATTTTTTAACTCCCAATTTCTTAGGCATTGATAAAGCCTTTCAACATCTTAGTGAGAATGAACGCATGGTCCAGGAGCGCTCAAGTGGGAGAGGCTGAGTTTGATAGATCCGACTGAGGCTGACCCCTCGCCGGGGTTTCCTCCAGTCCCAAAATGTGCATTTGACTGGAAGAAAAAGAGGAGGCAAGATTTGCAGAAGCAGCTTTATTTTCAAGCTGTCAACGGGCTTGACATGTTGGTGCCAAGAGGTCCCAGGATGGAGGAACAACTCAACCAACTGACTAATCTTTGAAGGAACTTGTCACCGAAGTGGAAAAATTCCGTTAGTTTTAATGAACTCATTTCTGCAGCTTAAACTAATAACCAGCTCTAGCCCTTGATTGCTCCATCCTGAGGCTATTTCCTTGCATGATACTTGGGCCGTTTCTGATCAATTGAGATGTCTGTATATACTTACGGTTGAAAATCTGCTGCTGTGTGTTTGCATAACCGCATGTCTGTTTTGTGCCTTTATTGTCTGTAGGGTCCGTTAGTTTATCTGAAGGAACACTGTGGGCTCCTGAAAAACGTAATGTCGGCCACAGTGCTCTAAACTGAAAATAAAAACAGCTTTAGCTGAGATTCGTTTATACTGAATAAATTAACTGACAAGCTCCTTGTCTGACTGAATCAATATAACAACACTGTTGTGCTAATTATGTAGGGAATAAGTGATAAGAAAGCTAATTACAAGCACAGAAATATCTCTCTAAGTTCAGACAATATTATAATGAATGCCAAGGCACAGCAGAGCCACTGGAGTTTGGCTTCTGTTAAGTTTATCATTACTATTTTGACAAGATGATTTTCTTTGATTTTCAACTTTTGTTCTGGGTTGTGAGCACTGCTCATGGGGCTGTAATGGCAATAACTATTCCTCATGGATACCTCCAATTTAATTGAATCAAGAACCTTGAAAACGAGCCAGGACTTTTCTATAAGAAGTGAGGCAACCTTTAAGGATTTGGTATGAGAAATAATATGCTATTAGTATTTGTAGGTTTTTAGTTCAGTTCCTATAGATCTCTACGTTGTTAATTTAAATTATATTTTATGAGCCTTTCCACGAGGAATAAAACAGTGATTATTTGATCGTGTTAGAAATACCATCTTAAAATACTTGAATGCCATCTCCTATAAGTTATTAAGCAATTCTAAAAATGGGGAAAATTATATGAAAACTTAATATTTTCATATTAGATTAATTCCATTGACACTGTTTCTAGAAAATTGTTCTTTTCAGATGATAATTATTAGTCTGGGGCAGAAAACTAAATACTCAGCACAAACAAGAGAAGTGGACACTACTAGTCTTGCACCCAGAAGAGGTTCCTTTAGGAGACATATGATGTGCAGAGGCAGAGCTGAATGACTTGGTTTGCCATTGCCGTATTGGTTCTATCACCACCCATCACTTCCCTACCCATCACAGATACTTACATAGCCGGTACCACCATAGCTTATTACTTTTCCGCATTCTTTTAGTGAATTTACCCTCACAATGCCTCGTGAAAGATAGAAATAAAACTACCATCATTTTACAGGTTGGAAAGTAAAGCGCAATAATGTAGCTAAGCTAAAAATACAAATAGAAATCTGCTGCATTTTCCTTCCCGTCACGGATCTGAAATTCACTATAAACTGACTTAAGAACTCTCCCTTTCCAGATCAAAAATTCTGTTTATTTTAAATTAAATAATTCCCAGCAGATACCTCCTTATAATAAAGCTAGTGAAAGATAAATGTTTTCCAGAAACACAGACTCATCTCTGTCTTTGTCATGAGAACTACTCGTCTTCATTCCCTGGGCATGGACCCATAAAGATAAGACTGTCATTCCAGAAATATTAGCACCTGTGGAAAGAAAAGCACCACTGAGTTTTAGTAAACTGTCTACTGCGGGGTGGGGGGGAAGAACAGTAAAACGTGCCGAGGGATGCCAGATTGAGTCAGTCACAACTGTCTTCATGCAAACCCCATCTGGTTTCAAGGCATGTGTGTCCTGGAATGTGAAACATTTGTGTTGGATGGTAAACAGGGTATGGGCAACTGTTTGGATAACTCTTGTCAAACTCGGTGTTGGTGTTCATTTTAGATAGCCAGTTACTGGGGCCCCCAAACATTGCCCTTTCGGCATGCCGGGTGGATCTGCTGCGGGTGCCCTGCTCAGAAAGCAGCTGTGCGGCAGCCACGCTGACAGTGACGGCCGTGACAGACTTTGCTCAGGATGGGAACCGCGTCAGCCGCATCCGAGCTGAGCCAGTCGGACAGAGGGATTTGCTTTGGAGGGCTTACACGCCAAAGGATGTGAAGGTCAGGTCCTAAAATAATGTGGAAAATATGTCAAATTTAAATGGGAGGTTTCGTACTGCAGAAAACAATGATAAACCTTAACCATATAAACATTTGGGGACTGCTGTCAGCAGAGAGTAAACCAAGACAGCCTCTTTATACGCCGAGAAAATGAACCTGTAAAGCCTTTTGCTTTAACAGATTTAGGTTTGGTTATCAGTCAGCACATCAGTAAAGTCAAACGCTGGATTATGGATCTAACCAGGCAAGTTTGTGTATGCTGGAAGAGGAGAGGGGGAGAACCCGGGTGAGGGAATTAGCACATTCAAGAAGGAGGGAGAGGGAAAACCGAGGGTTTGGAGAACAGTTTCTGAAAAAGCAGAGGAAAAACAATGCCTCGGTAGTGAGAAAGGGGGACCTGGACTCAGCAGCACTATGTTCAATTTGTGACTGTGCCAGGAATCACCAGGAAACCTCCAATGACACACGCGGCTTCTCCATCCCTTCATTTATCCTTGTACAAAACGTCCAAAATAAAAATAATAAAAATCAATCAGGGAGGCAAGACATGCTTTCCCTGCCTAGAAAGGAGCATGGCGAGCAGGGATCAGCCCGTTGTCTGTGAAGTTGTTTCAGGGCCTCTGTTGGGAGGTTTGAGAGCCATAATCCCACTGCCTGAGAGAATAAACCAGAACGCGGATTTGACTCAGCTAAATTTCTCAGAGCAGTGACACATCCAAGCTGGTATATTTTAAGTAACTGAAAACAAACACCCAATGAAATCTATAATTTCACTGCTCTGATTTTTGTGGATTTGTTCATGAGAGAATGAGACTAAACTGGACCAAAAGAATTTTTGTCTTCAAAGGTAAAATGCCTGGCACATGACTATATCCTTTCCTCTCCAGCGTAGGCTTCTTTTAAACTTTTTAAGATTCTTAAATCAGAAAGTGCAGCTAATTCCTTGTAGTACACTCACATACCCATATTTTTTCTTGAAGTTACAAATGTTTCCACTAAAATATTAAAATGTAGCATGTGTGAAATGGAATTAATCAATTTTAATAATAAATTCTATCTACCTCAGTTAAAACTTGATCTATGGAAACATAATAGACATTACCTTCCCTCCGTGCCATTTCTCCATTGCGGCTTTGCAGTCAATTAGCGGCATTAATATAACACAGTTCCTGGAACATATCAAGGAAAAATCTATATATTAAAATCCACATAATATTTAGTCCTTCAGACTTGTTCAAATATTTTTGATTTATCTGAAAATTGAATGGAAATGGTGGGCAGAACATCCTGACACATTCAGACACCTGATAAAGTGGATTTCTTCAGAAAACTAAGACTGCCCAACAACTAGGACTTCTATTCTTTGCTGGTGCCATGCAAGAAAACAGCAGATCCAAAAGGTCCATGTGGATTTATTTGTGCAAAGGTTGTACTTAGGAAGTTTGCGGCCATGGAGAAAATGGGAAAATTCTGAGACACTTCTTTATATCACACTGTAGATGCAAATGATACAATTGACTTCAGATCAAAACACTGTTCTGAGAGGTGCTCAGTTTTTCTGTCCTCAAGACCACCACTAATAGTTTGGTATGCCGGACACCAGTGGGTGTCTAAGCAATGTCTCCGTGAGGTGGTTAAGGGACATTTTGAAACACAGATGATGTATTGCCGCAGGTGAAGAATTTTGTCAGGGAATGTGGTTCTATCTTCACCCTCTTACTCATTTATTTAATTTCACCACTGTTACTAAAAGCTAAGTTCTGCTTTGTCAATAAAAGACCTCACAAAGATATAGCGGCCATTCTTCTTCCCCGCTCCACGGGTCGTGGCAGAACTAACTAGATTGCACCTCTGGATTTCTCACGGGCAAAGAGCGAGCAATGAGTTAACAGCCCTGGCCAAGAAATCAGCCTGGCAGGCTGGACGTGGGAGAAGAACGATGTCTTCATCACTCCCACCAGCATGACTAAGAGCTCTTCGTGTTGCAAATCTCTACACAATCCAGAGTTGCATTTCTGAGAACTGGATAGCAGAGCATGAAAAAACACCATCGTGAGCAGACGTGGCCCAGCGGTGCCCCAGATTCAGGTACTGCATCTTCGAAGGGAGTTGCCCTACCTCTGGCCTTCGCATGACATATCTGGCCCTTGCAGGGCGCCAGGACTCTTAGACCTTGTCTGCGACCCAGCCTGTGCCCAAGTAACCAAGAGAGGATGCAGCTGAAGATCTCTGTTGCTGTAGTAGTTCCTTTTCTCTTTTAATCACATGCCGAAAGCAGACAGCTCCAGCAACCTGATTTGGACCCTTGTCACCAGTACCCAATCAATAACCCGAACATCCAATGTAAAAATCAGCCATTCAGATGCTGTATCAGGAAATTTAAGGTCAAATTAGGGGACAGGCAGTGACTACTACTAAAGTATGCTAATGCTACTTAATTACAGCGTACCTTATACCGTACTTCAGGCATTAAAATTAGTACAATTTAATGAGCACTCTACTCTCCTGATAATTTCAGTGAATGATCTACTTCTTAGCCAAAAAGTTTAATAAAAAAAGCTTCACTTTTTACCAGATAAAGGAAGACAGTGCATTACATCAGGTAGAATAGGAGCACTTTGAACTCCCTTATTGCATGTGATTAAACTCCATTGTTTGAAAGCAAAGCCTATTTTGTACCCCTTCGCAATCATGTTTTAGAAGTCAGATTTTAGTTTGTACTTGACACATGAATCCTGCCCCTAATGTTTTGTGAGCAACAGTAATGAAGAAAAACTGCTGTGTAGACTGTATTCATTACACATTTCATTTTAACTAGGTCACAGTTCGAGACCTCCCAACAGGGAACTGCTACTCTTTCACTGATCCACACATTATCACATTTGATGGATGGTGAGTATTCTACTTTGAAATAATTTGGCTCAATTACTGCAGTTTTCAGTTTCTGGATGTAGGATGCGTTTGGTTTTACATTAGAATATCAAAAGAGCGTTGTACTAGTTTGCTTATAGTGATTAATGTAGTACTTCAATAACATATATGGTTTCCTTCCAGCTGTTTATGCTCCTTTTAACAAAAGGACTAGAAATGGATTAATCTTGAAGCAGCAACAGGTTTGAGTCTGAAAAATTTTTACACAACAAAGGTCAGATTCCAAAATGTTCTTCAAACAGAACCATCATTATTCACTTTGCGAGGGTGTCTACACCACGTGGCATTGTGTTAACGATACCCCAGTTCCACCCAAGTGAGCCATTATGTCCCTGTAGCAGCACAGCACGTGGGGACAGCCTGCATCCTTCCCAGCAGTTTAGGAATGCCTGATGCAAAGTGAGTCTGCCCAAGGATGCTCTTGCATTCTTCTATCTGCTTCCAGAGCAGGTTTACGCACAGCTGCATTTCTGCATGGAGCTGACAGTCACAATCACAACCAAAAAGCCATAAAGATGGCCATACTGTCTCAGATAACAGAAGTCCAGAAATGGTAAGTGGCAAATATCAGGGAAAGAATACAAAAATAAAGTTGTATATCCTCCTGTATTGTCCAGATGTCCTCCAGGCATTGCTTAAAGACCTAGTGTGCCAAAGGTGGTACCTTTGTGTTTGACAACACGTACTGTATAGAAATTCTCTTCAGTTAGCATCCCTAACCATTCATGAATCTATTTACAACAGTTATTCAACATAACAGAAAGTTTTTAAAGTTTGCATCTGGAACGTTTGACCCAAAGTTGCTAATATTTCAGATCACATTCCAGGTTTGCCGTTCTGCCATTAACCTCCTAATGGCACAGATAATGACTTTAGGTGCACAGTATCCACATGGACTCGGCAGGCATGATATTCTAATTTTGATATCCTAATGTCTCAATTTCCATCCATCGTGCTCTGGAGGTAACATCTGAAATGACGTCAAAGCTGGAGAAATCTGTCGATGAAATCTGAGTAAGAAAGCCAGTGGCTCTATTAAAGGTTATAAGTCTGCCTCAAATAAAGATTTCACCTAAACTGGGTAGCCACAGCTAGGAGATTAGCTCTGCACATCTAGGGCTTTCCAGTGTCCCTCCTTCTTTGCTGAACAACATCTATAATGTGGTCAGGCACTTGTTTCATGCAAAGTTGGTTGCTCGATATGTAGAAGCTGTGGAAGAGCCACAGGAGGTGCAAAGACATTCCCATGTCTCATGGTATATGAAATTATTTCAACTCCTGGATATTAAGATAGATTAGAATATTATTTCAAAACTCTCTGTACATTTATGTTCTAAAATATTCCCTTCCAATTTAAAACTAAGGACGGACACTGTTCTGACAGGTTCTTGTATTTAGGAAGTCATAAATTACTGAAAAGTGCCTCTTGGAATGGAGGAATACTCTCAGCCATGTAGCACATTTTCACATAGCTTCCATGGGAAAAAAAGGTCTAAAATAAAATCAAACAATTTCATTTGAATACCTCATTTTGCAACCCTGTTATTGATAGCACACAGAAATGCTTCTAAGCAATTTATAACTCTGTTTGAGCACTGGGAGTTTGGAAAAGCCTGTCCTGTGGCACCCTGTCTCAGGGTCGCACAGCCTTGAAATGGAAAAATCCCAGGATTAGCTTGGCCCCACGATAAGGGCATGGTTCTTCCTTGTGGACAGATGTTCATAACTGCTCTGTCCAGTGTAGCTTTAAATGAGCCAAGTTGATGGGGCTTCTGCCATCTCAATAACTAAGTTATTTCACTAAGATAAATCACTTCTTGATATTCAGCCAAATTTCTTACCCATCATTTCACAGTCTCATTACTCCTACTTATATTCCCATTTATTATTGTAAATAATTTCTCTTTCAATTATTATAATGATTATGCCACCCTATTACACATCAGTTAAGCAAGTTCTCTGTCTGCCTATCCAAAAAAATGTTAACACATTACCAAAAGATTTTAAAGCTCTTTATTTAAAGAGTGGGGAATGCAATTCCTGTTTCAGTCCTGATACAAACCTATGACCTAAAGACAAAGGCTGACACAGAGGTATGGAACTGAAGCATTATCCTTTGGTCGTGAATGGGTACGTGGTGGGAAATTGTGTTTGAAATGAGGCGTACGTTAGGTATTGTGAATAGACTTGTACAAAAAGCTTGTGGGATCAAGTAAGAAACCATATGAGCGTCTCTCAATAGTAAAAATGTATCAGAAAGAGACCGATCTGCAGATTGCAAACAGCAAAGCAAGAGAGGAGAAAAAGCTAAGAGAAACTTCTCCTAGGGACTATGAAGTGATATGCTGAGAGGATGAGTGGAGCATCAGATCTTGGGCACCAGGAGCTACGATAACTGTAAGTGATCAGTAGACACAGGCTCAGGTAAGAATATTATCAGGGAAAGAAAAGAAACATCCAAAACTAGTCAAGAGAACCGAAGGAAATGGCAGCCTTTACTCACCTCTATATGGCTACAAAGACGGCAGCAAACAAAGCTTAAAAACGAAACTATCAAAACTGATTCTGAGACCAACAGCAGAGCATCCATCAAACAATATAACCCAAGGAGAACTATTTGTTCCACCCCAAAGCTTGTAGGTCAGCTTCCCAGGAGACAGCAGATCAAAATGTTATAGGTAGAGCTGCTGTGGATGGGTGGTCATCAGTTGTCTCTTCGGCACCCTTTCCACCCATTGGCGTCCTGGGGGTGGCTCGCAGAAGGACTGTCATACAAAAAGCAAGGGAAAGTCTGAAGATGGGGAACATTGCCGACAACAAAACGGTAGGAGTGTTTTCTATGCAACTGAGAATGCACATAAACATACTCCTGCCTTTCACAGGGTTGATCACCTTTTTGGACTTTCCCATGAGCAACGGCAAAGAGAAGGAAAAATGCACAGTGGAGAAAAGCAAGGGTGAAAGCAGACACAAAAATAGAAATTGCAACCTTTTGGATTTCCAAAATTGAAATGAAAAGCAAAGCTCATCAAGATTTAACTTAATTTAAAAATATTGATTACAATTATTTCTTTAGCAGATTTGTTGGAAAATTGAAAAATTGCATGAAAATCAGAAGACTGGAAGATATTTCTTTTTTGGTAGTAAAATTTTCCTACTGAAATAGTCAATTCCGGTATGTGGGTTGACTTGTAAGATTTGACAATAACTCTTCGTTTTGTAACTTCTATAGTGATGTTTTCAATGATTTTTAATCTGACATACTGAGCTCGCATTACCTCTGAGGTAGTTAGCTATTCATTAGATAACTGAAATACCTAACTCCCACTTCTAATGATAACAGTCCTCTTTGGTATGCCTCTTGCTAATATATTTCTGTAGAAATATTTATCTTGTAATCTTTTGATTCTTTTGACCAAAGGAAGTGACTGAAAATCAAAGAAGAATGTGTCATATTTTACAGTGTAAGCACAATCAATTTGTGTATATTGAAGCATACATGTGAAATAGCGTTAATTATACAGGCTACAATCCAGAGAGAGCACTTCCTTTTATAGCAAAGTACCTTCTAAATTAAACAAATGTGAAAGCCTGGTAAAGCAAAAGTATAGCCCTCATTAGTAGTTATGGCGCATTATAAATATAAAAGCTTTTCATGCCATAAATTGTAGAATCTTAAATATGAAGTACTAGCTTAAAACTAAATATGCAGAAAATCCTTTTAAGGCAAAATATAAAAAGGGAAATATTTCTTGATTTGTGAACTATATATATTTTTCATATTATTCTGCATTTTAACTAAAAAAATTTTTTTTTTTGAGATTTCTCAAGCAATTACACTAATATATCCATCAATATTATGCCAGGGGCAATGGCACCATTTCCTGCACAATGACAAAATCCCTCAATTTGCACAGCTTCACGCTTGTGGATGGTTTTAATGGCATTCATCATATGAGCCCACAACGAAGTCCTGGGCATGAGTAGCATTCCCAGAGGTGTTCTTCTTTTTGATGGTCTGTAGAACTTTATACATCTCTAACCATCCAGTGACTGTTGAACATAACCCAACAGCTTCACTCCCTGAGAACAACCTGGCCAGTCCCTACTGATAAGCGCTCTGAAACCAGAGAACGTCCTCCAGCATCTCCCAGCATTTCCTAGCATCACACTAGCATAAAATAGTTCTCACTAGCAGGGAAAGAGGGAGCCCAGAAGGACATGTCAACAAATCAAATTGTTTGGTGATGAAACTATGGTGGAAAAACTTTAGGAGAAGAAAGAACAAAGAACACGCAGAGCTCCCTCATGCAAGTGCTCCAGAAACTCTACTTCATGCTTTTGGCACCCCAGGGCTGCAATTTGATTTCTCAAATGTTGTCCAAAGAATCATTATCACAATTACAGTTGTATAAGCATCACAAAAGTTTACCTGACTACATTCAATTATCCATTCAAGTAATTCAAAAGCAGCTGAACACTTCAGTTTAGACACATTGCGGGTTTGTTGTGTGCTATGCAATCTATGCCGTGACTTAATCGAAGGACTCTAAGTGACTTCTAGGAGAGTTGGATTGGGTCCACTGTCAATGCTTATTAAGCAGTAAATAGCTCCTATAACTGTAATGGTATTTATATGGATATGTTAATACAGTCTTATTTACTGGATACAGCTGATTAGTCTGGGTACCACCATTCTGCTGCATTATTTTGCATCACGCTCTCTTTCCTTCCTTCATCACCTTTCCTTCTAAGTTCCGCCTGTTGAAGGAAACTGTGGAAGGTGATTCTCATAAAATACCGTCTCCTCTGTCTCTCCTGTGAAGATATCCAAACGGAGATGGCACTTGATGTTAAAAGAGATTATCTATTTTTTATGTTGTCCTTAGTTCTAATCAATCTTAGCAACAGCTTCTGCGCAGTGTACTTAGGATTTATGTACCTGATTAGAAAATAAGATGAGACAGAGCCATTCAAAATCTTATCGGTTTATGGCCAACTTCACTAAGTTTTTCAAGATGAAAGATAAAGTCAGATATGTTTTCTAGCAGAGAAAAGCAGTTGGAGTTTAAATTCTTACTGTGTTTTAATCTTCATACCTTTCTATGGCTTTTATTCTGAAGAGAAATAAAATGCAAATATATACATGCTAAAAATTCTTGGTTCTTTAACCATTTGTTCCTCTGTATAGGAAACATTAGACTGAAAAAATATTGGTGCTTGTATGACAGAGCTTAAAAATAATCCTTTTATTTGGTTGAGGTGTTTCATACATTCCTTTTTACATTTTCTTTTTTTATTGTACAAAAAAATAATGTTTATTATTATAAGCTTATAGCTTAGTTTCCATGTAAAAATGGATTGATAAAAATCATGTTTAAAACTAACTGCAGTGCCTTCAAAGGAGGCAGAAGAAGCCATCACTTTTAAAGATGGCAGCTGTTGGCTTGTCTGAAGATAACTCCAGCAACATATATAAAGTATACAGCAAGTGTTTTCTTTATATTATACATCACGTTAGAATAAAATGTAAAAGAATGAGACAAGCTTATAGACCGAGAAAACAAAGGACAAGCAGAGGAGGATCCTCTCACAGGTCCGCGTTGCGGAAATCCAAGAGACTGCAGCCAGGAGGAATTTTACCTGGGTCACGCCAAGGGCAAACACCGGCAAAGTTATTCAAGTTATTCTGCTTGTGGCCTCACTTAGATGGCGGAAAGACTTTTTGTACAGAGAAGAGCTAACGTCCCAAATTGTTCAACACACTGCAATGCACTGATTGCCAGCCCGTTCAGAGTGAAAGCTGTGCTTACAGTAACGTTCTTGAAGGGGGGAACTAACTTCATTTTTACAGGTTTTCAGTAGAATCCCCGTTTTTCACATGAAGTATCCGCCTAGCCACAGTCAGTCTTGTAAAAGTTGGTGATTAGTCACAGAAGAGGTTATTTGAGCACTGATTTTGCTTTGAAGAATATCATGCTGTAAAGCATCCGGTTAGAACCAAAACATATTTATTAAGGCCTGGAGGCAGGGATTTTTTCCCATTTGCTTTTTATCAAATGTTTATCCTTTTTATCCATGCCCGTTGCCATAGCAGCAGCTGGGTGACAGCTACCCGCTTTTCACACGAATTCTTATGCACTTCCATCTAATAACTGCGATGGCGTTCCCTTGCTTACGGTGCCGGGGAAACGCTTCCCCATGTGTTGATTTTTCCCTCCTCCAAGGCCAGCCACCGCGTTGGCCTAATTAAGGAGCGCTGTTGTACGAGTAACAACAAACAGCCGTCACAGGTGGATGCTCAGGGTCTCTAAATCCTCTGTTTTGTTTGTTGCTGTTTAGGCGCTACGATAACTATAAAATCGGCACCTTCCTTTTGTGCCGGAGCGTGTCGCGGGCTTTCGAAGTGCACGTTCGGCAGTGGGACTGCGGAGGCCACCGCTCCGCCACCGCCTGCAATTGTGGCGTAGCTGTGCAAGAAGGGGGTGACACCGTGGTGCTGGACACCTGCAATGGCCATTTTCGGCAGAGCAGACCCCAGTTAGCCATCAAAAGCACTGAGGCATCACCACATGTCAAAATCCTAAAGTCCTACGGAGGGAGAAAAATAACAGTACGTGGATATTTGAGGACTCTTGTTGTTGTTGTTCTTAAAAAATGTGNATTATTAATGAAGTTGCTACAAAAATATCTATCTGAAGCCACAGGAGCGCCTGCAGCAAAATATACCGAAAAACGAGATGCAGGGAAGAGGCTGGTTAAAGTGTTAGTTTAACAAAATGTAAACCAAACCAAAACAAATATCTCTGGAAATTTCTTGGAGACATAGCAGAGTGCCAATATTGTCACTTAGTCTCCACGGTACAGCGATCCTCTCTCGGTTTGTTTGTGCTAGGCACTACCCAACCACATCACATAAAGCAAATTTCTTTGCAGAGCTTACGATATAAATATTCAAGAAAAGATCACAGGTAGCAGAATAATGTAGTTTTAGAGTGGAATAGTAAGGCAGTATGAGTCAGATCCAGATAGCCCCCAAAAGCCATGAAAATGGGCTGCAAATGTGCAACATTTGGTATAATTTAAAGTATTTGCCTAGAAAATGTATGGCCCCAACATACTTTGCATGAGTATCACTTATCCACACTAATCCAGTGAAATCACTGGAAGAATAAGAGCAGGCTGCATCAGGGGTTTTGGTGAGGAGAAGAGCCACAAATTACAGCCAAGAAGATAATTTTATCCTAGAGTTGTATAATCGAGATTTGTTGCCAGGAAATGTTTTGGGTGAAGATAGGTCCACAATAGAGCCAGAACGACGCAGGGAGTGCCTGTGCTTGGCTCTCCTCATGATCTCACTTGGAATAGATCTTGGTAAGTTAGTAATTGAAAGTCTGTTAATTATAGAATAGAGGAAAAGCAGGAAGCAAGCTGTCATTTCATTTTACAACTGAATGCCATATAATTACTGTTTTATGACTAGAATAATCTTAGCAAGGAATCCCTGTTCTCGTTTATGCCTCATGTAAGCCTCAACGAAACAAATCAGGACGCCCTCGGGACACGAACATGAATCCTGCCCTCATCTGAACGGGAACCTGCAGGAACGGTGCAGCAGCAAATATGGTCCCTGATCAGGCTGCTGGGCACGTTGCATCCCGATTTTCTCAGCAGTTTCCCGTCACCATCCTCGCGCAGCGTAGGACCTGGGTCCCCCGCAGTTCCTGTGCCGTTCAAGGCCGATGCTTTGAACGGGGTGAAGTCACTCTCTTTTCTGTGCAAGGTAGCAGCTTCCAGCAGTCAGTCACTATATATCTCTGTAAACTGAGGTCTCAAAAAAGGTTTTTCAAAGCCTCAACCAGCAGCGTTACCTCCAGGTGTGTTACAGAAAACCTGGGCTGTTGTTAGGTCCTCAGTGGAAGATGGGGCACCTTGCCCAAGACAGCCGGAGAAGGAAGGGTTACAGCCCTCCGAATTCCTGAAATAAATCCACACCTGGAAATATTAATCCAGACAGCACAGGAGACTGAGGCAGCTCATGCAGTCCTGACTGCAAGGATTTTATACGCAGCCTTGTGGGAAATGCTTGTCCCTGTAGTAAAGCATGTAATTAGAGGGCACATGTTTACCTGAAGAAGAAAATCAAATCCTACCCAGCACTGTGTCACCTGCAGTTGTCCTGCTCTACCTATTGAACAACTAAGAAAAAAATTAACTTATTAGGCCATTTGAGCTTTCTGTTAGGGAATCTTTCTTTTTATTTTGTTAATTTATCTTGGGAAGTAAGACGTACGACTAAGGTAGAGGTACAGCCAAGACTTTCT
>RSEF01000007.1:35948171-35967795 GCA_003993805.1 Himantopus leucocephalus | reverse complement strand
AAACACAGAGGGCCTGTGTTCAAAACATACTCTCCCTGGTTGTTATTGCAATCAGTGGCACTTTGCTGCTCCGATCAGCTGGACGAGGAGATCACTCAAGGAGAGCTCCTCAGAAAGTATTCTCATGCCTGAAATGATGACTGGGAAGCTAAAATGGGCAAGATTATTATTTAGTGCACCCAAAATGTAAACTCTGGATTCCAGAATGGAAATACAAATATAATCTAGGTGGTTCTTCACAGATATGAATAGATTTGGTGGGGAGGAACTTATAAGCGACAAAAAAATCCCCACCGAAAGAACGGAAAGCAATGGACATTATTTGGCTGAATATATTATACTCAGGCAGGGGTGACTTAAAAAAAAGAAAATAATTATTTTGAAATTATTGCAATGAGATGTTTCCAACTACTTAATGTACTTTTTAAGATAACTGAAAACANATTTTGGATAAAAAATATAATTAAGGTTACTGATCAGGATAGAGTGCTCCTACTCCCACTCCTGGCACAGATCAGTTTCAAAATAATTTTCTTTTTACCTGTAAAAATAAAGGAAATAAAAAAAAATACATTCCACTTGAACAGATTTTTTCTTTTTTTTTTTATTATTTGGTTGGGACACCAATCTGAAAAATACATTATCCACACAGTTACTTCTTTGTCTTAACCTCAAAAATTTTTTCTTTTAAAGGTCAGTTTAAGCCTACCACAAGTTCTTTAATGAGAAAATTGCTTTATCCACTTTAAAACACAATCATTTTCTGGGTAATCTGGCCTTGGAAAATGAAACGATTTTTCAGAGAGAAGAAAGCTGTTTTTCAGACTTGGCAGTTTATCTAAAAGAAATTATTTCCCAGGCAAAGACACAAGGGTGGCCTTATTGTCATGGAAGTCACTTCAAAAATTAGTTGGTAACTTACCAGTGGGAAAACTTCAATGGATGTAACTATTAATTTAGAAAGAAAGTACTTGTGCAGTTTTATATGTATGTAGTGCTATCAGCTATTAGTACCATAGAGTCTGAAAGCAAGCTAAATAATAGCACAAATAAATATTTATAGCTTATGTAAGTGATCTTGAATTACCTCCACCACCTCCAACGTCCTACTTTGACATTTTGGTTTATAGAAAGAGACATTTTTAATTGCATAAAAATCTTGGTAACAGCTTCAATTCACCAGATTTTTTTCTGCCTCTTCAGATCCTGTTCCCTTCGGGAGCGTTTGTGCGAGCCGATGTGAGCGAGTGGGGAATGGGTTTGACGGTGAGGACACTGGGCAGCGACTTCAACAGCACCAGAGGTTTGTGTGGCCTCTTTGATGGGATCGGTCGGAACGACCTGAGCAACGTGCCCGAGGAAGACTTCATAGAGGAGTGGAGGTACAAAGCGAGAGAGGATCCCAGCCCGGGAGATGCTCTGTAGCACTGTTTCAAGGGGTGTTGATAGGTTTATTTCTTTACATATTCCCCTCATGACCTGACAGAGAGATCTGCTTAATCTAGTCAGGGAAGCCTGGAGACCATGACCATCCGAACAGCACAGGGGCTTAATTTTCAGCCAGCACAATACACATAAGCAGTCACTGAAAGAGAAGTTTTATATTCACAAGTGATGTCATGTTAACAGCTGTGTTAAGATCCCACTCAGCTGTTAAAAAAAATGTGGTTCTCACCCACACTAGAAAATGTAGATAACTGACAATAGGGATTAATTAAGGGTTTGGTATTTCCCTTGTTCTTTTATTCCCGAACACTAATTACAATGTGTGAGTATAGATTAAATGTTACATTTTGACAAAGTGTGGTAATATATGTACCATGCTAAAACTTAATATCTGCTCTACTAATGATGACAGTGAGCTCTAAAAACTTGCATTTTCTGAGACAGATGGTCTGGAGCCAGGAGCCTGGTGCTTTCCTTATCCCTATCCCTATCCCTATCCCTATCCCTATCCCTATCCCTATCCCTATCCCTACCCCTACCCCTACCCCTACCCCTATCCCTGTCTATCACTATCGCACATTTTCATTCTTGTTGCTGAACTCTAAACGTGCCTAATAGGTGGTCCCAAAACCAAACGGGGTTTGGCTGACCGTGCAGTTTTGTTTGTGGAGTGTGTTTTGCAAATAAGGAAAAATAAGGCAAACCACCTTAACATACCACTCATTCTGTACATGGGAACTTAGTGCAATCCTATAGGAACAAGAAACTTTAGACCCATTGCATTGTAGGAAAAAAACAAACACCTCTACCATATTCTAGTTATATTCAATGGGCCTAAAGAGTGGCTATTTAATGGAAATTTTGATCTGTCATTACAAACGGCACTATTTAGAAGCCAACAGCCACCTTCAACATCTTAATAATGCCATAGTCAGAGCTTGCTTCTGGGAAGGCAAATGGAGAAACATTTTGGTGCAAGAATGACCAAATGCTGACTATCCAAAGAGGGGCTAACAAGGTCCTTAGGAGGACCTGTTCAAAGCAAGTTTTCTGAAAGATCAGAAGCCAAAGCACAATAGATAAGAATTCACTTATAAAGCAGTGAGGAGTTTCTTAGCTCTTGGCACGTATGATGGAGATACTTCAGGGAAGGCAGGGGAATATCCTGCTAAGTGAGAAGGGCAAGAGGGGTGATGCGTTCCACCTTGCAGTACTCCCGAGGATGGATTCTCAAGGACCTGGTTAAAAAAAAAAGTAAGCCACTGGAAAGGGTAAGGCCACCTCCAGAGGAGACTGGATTGGTCTCTGAGCCACCCACGAAGAAATGGTGCCGTAAAATACAAAACCTGGAGGGTGATTTTTCTGCTGCCATTTTAAATTTCATTTTAAATAACACTGAAAGCATGTTAGGTTTTCTCCAGCACCTGAAGCTAGTCTGAGCGCTCACCATCTGGCAGTCCCGCTCTTTCCCTGGCTCCCACCTCTCTCAAGCAGCTGCGGGGCTCTGAATGGCACAGATCTGTTTTAAACATCAGCTTTCCAATGCAACTTTTAAACAATAAGACAACATCAGAACTTCCCAGACCTTAAATAGCATATGGACAAGGAAGAGCTGAATTTTAGAATGTGTATTTTAAGTAGTTAAAATAAATTTTTCAAACCATTTTTCAAAGCTTTTGAGAAACCAGCAGTAATGTTCTTAATTTTGAACCCTGTCTCTATAACAGCATACAACTCAGTATGAAGAACTTGTCTTCATCTCTTCCTTGATTATAATGGGCAGCTAAGAGGAATGATAGTCTAGTCATCTTATGCAAAGGACAGAAGGCACACCCTAGCTCACTGAGGTGCTGTCAGTATGGGTATGCCTGTGAGGAAGGATGGGGTTTTCAGTGCCTCCATCTGTTTCACACCATACATCCCTGTCATGTTGACCACAGCTGACCAAAGGAAGGCATTTGGCTTCATGTAGGAACAGTGAAGGAATTTGTTCCCATAAAAATATCAAGGCAAAAAGGTTTCATTTTACTGAAATTTTCATTTGTGGTTTAATTTCTGTCCCAATGCTGGACCAGTTGATGTGATTTTTATTGTTTATTAAATATGCGATATTCACCTCAAGCCTCTAGTTTATGTAGTGTTCCCTCAAAGAAAAAGTTAGTTCTGCTGCCTTAATTTAAGTTTACGGTTAGTTCATGACGCAAGTCTAGGAAGCTTCAGCTGCATGTACCACCACCATACAGAGCTGGAGGAACACCGTGTGCAGGACGCCCCCTCAGACACTAAACTGTATTGTCCAAAGGACCAGAGGTCATTTCAGTACTCCCTCAATCAGCAAACGTGTTTTGTTGTCCTAGACTGTAGGAAAGTGCAGAATAACTTGTGTATTTCTGCAACCACAAAAGTACTGCATTCTGCTCTGCCCACACATTGGGTTAAACAGTTTCATAAATGTCTGGGCTCTTGTTTCAGAAAGAAAAATTGGTTCATTTTGCCGATGTCACCATCATGTTTTATTTAAAAGTAGTGTTGTATCAATGATCAAAATAATAATGTCATATATGCCATTTTCAATATATATTGGAAAAATTAGATAAAGGCAATTATGCTTCCTACAACAGAATCTAGTGTCTGGCTCCAAAATGTTGGCAAATGCTTTTGTTTTCCTGAAATCTCTACATTCTGGCTGCAAGACAAAATTAATGCCAAAATAATTTAATTTTTTTGTGATATTTCAAATTTGTCTGGAAATAAAATGCTGCCAACTATTGGGATAAGAAGCATATCTTTTTCTATGAAGCTCCAGGATTCCTCTTGCACTGCACAGCTAAGATCAATAAGAGATCTTGTGCTCATGAAATTTCCAAATAAACTTTAATCATGGCTGTTTATTCAAACTGAACTGTCTAGAAGTTCATCCATCATTAAAGTTGGACTAAATTAAAAAGGAGAAAAAAAAATCGCCTTACCTTATGTGATAGCCTAGCCCTATGATCAATAGAAAACTGCTTTGTGTCAAAAGAAAAACTCAAAGAAAGCCCCATTAGAAGACAAGAATGAAATGAAGTATGCAGAAAAAAATTTTAAAGGAAAAAAAACATTTAAAAGAAAAAACATGGCGATCCAAGTCTTAGAGGAAACACCTGGTAAGGAGAGCACTGTCAAATAGATAAAGATGATTTTCACAATAAAGCATTTGAAACAAATACTTCTTTCTTGTCATTCTCCAAGCTGTATCTGAGTCACACCAGGGACAAATCCAAGGCCTTATTTCATGTGCAATATGCAAAGGGTAACCCACACCTTAGAGAAAGTTCTGCAAAGAGAAGTCAAGCAGTTGGGCAACGCTCCAGCAAAGCACTTAAGCATCTGTTACTAAAACGTCCCAATGTAGTGCTAAAAATTGTACAGGACAACTCAAGAAGGGCAGTGCAAAAGCAGCAAAAGAAAACAGAGATTAAACTTAAGCATTTTCTTAAGTACTTTGGTAGGGTGGGAATTTATACATTCCCCAGCTGCAGGGAAAGAAAGTTTACTTGGTATTGTAGACTAATTTGTTGAAAGATTCCTCCGTCTAATCTCTTTCTATTTTTAAATCAGAATACCTCCAGGGAAGAGTTTATTTGACAAGACTCCAGCACTTTCTGAGGGGACGCAAAGGAAAAATTACTGCAGATGTCAGAAGGAGAGCACTAAGCCTGAGCCCGTGGTGAACAGGCTGAATGCCTTCCAGACTCCTTTCCCTCCATCCTCTGGTTGCCATTATGATCATGTGGATTACACCTCTGCAATCCCATATCTAGATGTTACATCAGAGTTTGTCACTCACTCGGGAATAAAGTCTACTTTAAGAAAAGATGAGAAACTGTTGACCAACTCTTTTGATCAAAGATACCTGCCTAAATCAGTCCAAAAGAGAGGTAGCCCCGAAGATCAATTAAAACCCCTTGCACCCAATGTTTCCATGAAAAAGAATGGTTCCCTTAACTCCACCAAACAAACAGAAGACCTACAGAGAGCAAAAAGGCAAGATGACTATTATGAGTACTCATCCTTTCACCACTTGCATGGCCCGAGCCAGAGAGACTCAGAGAGCTTCGCATATTTCTTCCCAGAGGATTATTTTGAAGGGATTCGGACAAAAGTTCCACTGTCATGGCCCACTCCCAGTGGCCTAACTGCCGCCAAAGCTCGGGAGATTTGCTACCAAATTCTTGCAAATTCCACCATTGGCTTAGTGTGTCAAGGTCTCCTTGGAAAATGGGCGGATGAGGCAATTGATATATGCCTTTTGGATCTGCAGCTCAAAGATGACGTGGTTTGGGTGAGGGCACTGATAGCCCTTTTGGAAAATGAGTGTGAAAGAAGAGTGCTAGAAAACAGAAACAGAATGTTTCATGTAGGAAACCAGCCATCTGCTACCCAGGAGGAAATCCTCACCGTCCTCCGGTGTCCTGCTTTCTGTAATGGCAATGGACAATGTACTGAAGTGGGCTGCCAGTGCTTTGAAGAGCACAGCTCCTATGATTGTAGCATTGCCAAAAGTAAGTAAAAAATTCTGTTTGTTCCTACCCTACCCATCTTTCCATAGTATTAGAGTTATTAGGTAGAACATCTGCACAGAGTTGTTTGCTCTTCAAACAGTGCTACCAGTAAGATATTTGATGAATTAGTAATCAGTTTTTGACCTTGAAGAGCCGATCAAAATATCTGGTTGGCTGGTCCTTCACTTTTTCGCCTCAGTAACTTTTTAAAAATGGATTTTACAAGCCCCTTAGCAAATTGGTTTTGCAGAAGTGATTTTCTTTACATCTGATCTATCACCGGCATGCTGACAAGCAAGCTTCTGACAAAAAAGAGGGTCCTGCTCACCTTGCGGTCAATATTCATGTTAACACTATAGATACTTTTTTTTTTTTCCTGATCAACAGAGAATAACATTTGAAAATTAATTTCAAACACTGTACTAGTAACAAAATAAAAATTAAAAGTGACAAAATGAACAGGTAACATTTTCAAAGCCATAAAATAGCTATAGGACATATTTGAACCTGCAGACCTGATTCTGCAAATATTTATGAACTACATTTACACAGGAGGTGATCCCACTAGGTTTGTTTCTTCTTTACAGTTCAGCCCCTCAATGGATAAGTCCAAGTCCAATGGGAGTACTGACAGTGCTTGAAACTAAGCACGGGCATAAAAGTTAGCATTAATTTCAAAATGTAAGCCCTGTCTCAGCAAACCACATAAGCTTATGCTTGAAGTTACAAAAAGGTACTTAAGGTTCAGCTGTACAGTTGAGTTCCTGCAGCTTAAGAAGTAACTGTATTTCAGCTAAGCTGAAATGACAAGCTATGCTCTCTTAACCCATCCCAAATGTGGGGGAAAGCCTTCTTCTATGTCACTTAGGCTAACGGACATTATTCTGTATTTAGGACAGGTAAAGCTCATATCTAGGGTTGGTCACCATGGCTTAGCTGAGACAGCCGAATCTACGTCCAGCCCTGGGAGCTCAGCTGCACACCTGATACCCCAACGCATTTACTAGCCAGGTTGGAATTACCCATGTGCTTCTCAATAAACATATCTTCGGTGCGCTGATCTATAAAGTGGTACAATATATCCTGCCATTTGTTTTTTGTTAATGGCAGGCTAAAATTTGCAGAATCATTTCCTAAATTTGGAGGAATTCGTTCTCTTTCACATAGGAAACAACTGACACCAGGGACTGAAAACTGAGTTGAGCAATTTTGCAGTAATTGTCCAATATACAATTCAATGTTTAACTTCATTTCTCTGTGATATGGTCAGGTTAGAGGGGTTGCTTAGACCAGATTTTTAAATTTTCTTTTACTTTGCTATGGTTGAAATCCCTCAGATTAGAGGAAAATAACCTCAATATGACCTTTCAAGTAAAAGCTAATGGCACCTTATCTTCTTGCTGCGACACCGAATATAAACAAGGACAGAGTACAGAGCATGGCCTGAGATTGCACAGGGAGGTGAGAAGTGGAAAACAAACATGCATCAGCTGTGACAAACACACCGTAAGCCATCACTGCTCCCCGGTCTGGCTGCTTCGTCCGTCTCTCACTGCTTTTGCTTCACTTTTCTCCACTTGAGGAAAATGCGGTAGCTGGTCTTTGGTTCAAATCCCTTCTCTTTTGAGAGTCTGGTTTATCAGATTTCAAAGTACATCATGTTGTTCCCTCCCATTTTCCAAAGAGTCACTAGTGTCCCAATTCCCCCCAGCCCCACTCACCTGGAAACCAGCTCCACGGCCCCAGGGCTGCCGCGTGGTCTCCACGGAGTGAGAGTTGCTCCACGGAGGCTGAGTTTTTAGCACGAGCATCCTCATACGTAGTGTGGTCCCTGGGGGAAGCGAGCTTGGTGTTGGACCCCTAAAAGAGCGGTACTGTTGCAATTAGGAAAGTATAAAGTTCCCTTAATGTTTATACTGCTCCTTTCGCTGGGGGTGGGTTTGTTAGTGTCATGACAAAATTCACATTGACAGCTTCAGCATTTTTCTGAAGCCCCTTTTCCAAAATTCCCATGCATTTTTCCCAACATTTTAAGGGCAATATTTGATTTAAAAAGTAATGGCCCTTGAGCTCTCTAATACAGTGTATACAACCCACTTTATTTAGCTGCAGCTAAGGACATTTTTTTAACTAATACCTGTAAAATATTTTCTGTGGGTGTAATCTTTAAGTACAAATACTGTTTTTTATTTAAGAAAACCTATGGAACATGTTAATAATAACTACTCGAGGAGAGAGTAGAATGTAGGTGGTAGAATGTAGTAGAATCTAGCTAAGAATTCTTTCTTAGCTAGAAAGAATGCTTTCTAGCTAAATAAAGCGAGCTCGGAAGAGAAAGCATTAAATAAAAATGTAGCAGAAATTGCCATTTTGAGCCACCAGGATTTATTTTTCTCTTGAGGAAAAGGTAGCGGCATAACTCTTGGATGCACAGGGTATGTCTTCCCAAGGGTGCACCTGACCTAGGGAACATTTAGCATTCATTTTTCTTTTTCCACCACACCAGTGAGATTATATGCTGCCCTCTCGTCAACTGCTGTCCATCTCCAGAGGCATAAGACAAGTCACTCATGATATGTTCCACACCATGAGTATACACTGAGAACTTACACATTTCTACAGAGAAAAAAAAATAAAAATAAAAAAATCAAAAGGCTAGTGGAATTAATTTTAATCACTAAAACCTTCTCTGCAAAATACAGCTTTTTTTTTTTCTATTTGTAGTCTCTCTACCAACTTGTACAGGGTAAAACCCTGAACATGCAACATGAGTCACAGGGATAGACCCCTCAGCCCATGGAAACGGCTGAGCTATTTTATGCATGACAATTAGGTTCTTAATGACGAACTGCTGTTTCCCAAATATCTTTGTAGACAACAAAACTACTTAGCAATTCATTGTGTGTTCCACATCCTAAAGAAAAAATTTATTCAAAGTATTTAACAATCGGGTTTTCATTAAAATGGGGGGAGGGAGAGCAGCTGCTTAAGCAAATATAACTTAAAAAAATTCTGCCCACAAACTAATGAAAAAATGTCCATTAACATTTTTGAGAGTTTTCTTATTAAAGAAAGGATCCTCTTTAATATGAAAATCTCGGGGGTGCTGGCTGGATTTGGTTTGGTTAGTTGGTTTTTTTACCCAAAATGAAGACACTAAAAATAAAGAGGAGCCGTTTCCTGACCAAATTTACCTAAGACATCACAGTATTTACAAAGGGGAACAATGGTGATCAGGAGAGTTGCAAATACCTTCTGTAATATGGGTTCCACAAATGCAAAACACTTTGGAAAATATACCTTTGGACCCGTAAATGGCTATTGCTTGGTTTTTCCTAAAGCATGTTGCCAGAAGAGTCCTCAGCTTCTCCATGTGGTGGGTGAGTGGGAGGCAGTATGAATTTCCCCTGATGTCAGTGGTAAAGGTTTGAAGATTGTAATAACATCAGTCCCTCTAAAGAGAATGACTTCCTCTAGTTTGGGGAACATGACATTGAAAATCAGCTTCTCAGCACATTCAGAGGATACTCAACAGGTTTTTAGTGAAGACCAGCGATTAAAGCTATCTTTTCTCTTATTCCTGAGTATTTGACCTTACGTCTCTGTGACAGTCTTTGAATGCTACTTCTGTGTACACAGTATGTACCTGCGACCCTGGATGTCAGAAAACTCCTCTTCACTGAAGTACTGACAGAGGTCCATAATCATTAAAAGCCACAGACTCCAGATTTGTCCACAGCTTCTCATTTGCTTCAGAAGTTTTATGCTTATCTTACAAGAGCCCAAAGTCAGACCTTTGGACTGTAGTGCTTTTGGAAAGCAGTGGTCTGCAGGGCAATTGAAAACACAAGGGTCTGAATCCAGCCCCCTGGAGAAACCTTCTCCAGCTTTAGGATCCCCTGGAGAAGTATTTGAAATGGTATTATGTCCATTAAGTAATTTGGTTGCAATTCTTGATACCAGACATAAAAGCATACTTGATAAAGAAAAAATTAAGAACAGGATGTGTCTTCTGGTACTCATTCCTCCTCATCTCCTAGATATCCTCTACAAACGCTAGACTGGTGAAATACCAGTATGAGCTGGGAGGGCGATAGCAGGCAGCCACAGCACTGAGCAGGACCCGACCGCTGGATTAGTCCACCCCTTGTACTACTGGTATGGAGGTAATGGGGTGAAGAAGCATTTGAAGTTCAAGCTGACTTTGAGCAAAATTGGAAAAAAAAAAGAATTCCAGAAAAATTAAAATAAATCCAGGGTAACAACTGGCACACTTAATTTGCAGAACCTTCTCATTTGTCTTCAGCATAACTGTAGAGAAGCTACTAGAAGACTTCATAAAAAAAGTTGCTTTCAGCATTAACTATGGAGAGGGAAAAGTACTGCCACAGTGAAGCAATGGGGTGAACTGCAATGTGCTCCACATACTACAGACTATTTATTAATTAGTTTATGAGTGATCTAGAATATTCTTCCTCTACAGACAAAAATACAGAAACCGTGCGTTTATAAAAGTACCCGGTCTTGGAAATACAATGTAAAGCTGATCTGTACACCCAGCCAGAGGTCAGATCCCCTACAAGGAGAAATAAAATCTGAGTTCTGGCATGCCAATCACTCCGACATTATAATACTTAGAAAAGGTCAGCTAGTTAATTTGGTACAGACAAGGAAGATAAGTATTAGCGCGAGATTCACCTTTAGCCGTTCTTGATTTTTGAGTTTTATTCACAGCGTTTTTTAAAGATATTTGCCTGGGTTTACATTTCCTAGGCAGAAATGTTGTAGATAGACAGCACATGATGTAATCCCTATTTGCAGGGACAAGCACTGCAGTATCACACAATAATGATGTGCTTCTCAAACGGCCGTTCAAAAGGCAGGAAGTCTTCAGAGCTGAAACCCTGTTGACGTCACTAAAGCCAGGATTTCACACCAGAAAAGGCTATTAGAGATGAAGAATTAAGATCGGTCTCAGAAATAAAGCTGCGTGTTCCAACGGGAACAGCTTGAGCCCCCTAACTGGCAGCTCCGGCATCTGACCTGTCTGGCAGCGCGCAGGCAACTAGCACTGAGCAAGCACAGGCGGGATAAGCCTTTGGCCTTTTGGGCTAATAAGCAGAGGTTCTGCAGGAAGGGAAGAAAAGGAGGAGAAATTAAGAACCGAATTAGGTTTCTGCAGGACATGCAAAACTGCTGCCTCTTTCACTTTCTTTTAAAAAGGCAGGACCGAAGAAACAGAAGATGTACGCTGATTTTGGAAATGCGGACTCTTAAATGCCGCTGTTAGGAAAAAGTTATTTTCCAGGAGAAGTTACACGAGTAATGAAGGAGAAGGCAACTCCTTTTGCAGGCAATATATTTTCCCATTAGCGCCAAAACAAATCTCCGTCTAATTTCTCAGGCTGGAATAATATATGTGAATTAAAACTCCCCCAAGATCAAGAAGGCCATCAACATAATTCAAATATCTTTTCCAAGGTCACCCAACCTCAGCTACACTGCCAAGACATAATACTGTGCTCTGCCACAGGTTTTGACCCACGCACACACACACAAAAAGACGGCGGTGCAGTATTTTTAGGGATCGGAATACAACCCGTAACATATTTGGAATAATTTTGAATGAAAACATGTAGAAAGAGAGAAGACGCGAAACGTGGCTTGCAGACAGGCTTACTCCTCTGACTCCAGCAGGAGCAGTCCAGGTGGCCAGAGCTATAATTATCCTCACACGAAAACTGCAATTTGGAGTTGAAAGGCACCTCTGAAATTTGGCAATGCTCCAGAAGCTTAGACTTTCTTAATGTTGCTTAACATTTCATAAACTGCCCCCCCCAACACCTGTATAAGGTGCTTAAAATGTCATTACCACCTGTAATTAAATGCAGAATCCAATTACCGCAGATAGCAAATCAGGTTGGTGCTTACCGTTTGTGTATATTGACCACGTTGCTTATTAGAAAAAAAGCAGGACTAGTAAAGCACACATAGAGGGATGTAAAATGCAGATTGTATGAAGCTCTAAAGAGCAATTACAAGATAAAAGGTAATGAGGAATAATAAGGACAAATTAGTTTCAGTGAAGTAATGACACTTGAAGTTTAAATTTCTACGTGGAAAGTTCTGGAAAAAAAAAAAAATAGCCAGCAAAGAAATCAAAGAGAGCAAAAATGATGGTGAGAAGGTGAGAAGTTAACGCTTACCTAACACACTTACGGATATTCCATTTTCATATCAATAAATTTCAGTAGCATTATTAAGAAATTCTGTGAACCCAACAGCGCTTTCAGAGCTGTGAACCACAGCCACACAGGTCCCTCAGACAGTTACCTGAATTACACCCTGTTATTTTTAGAATGATTATATAGACCTCTCTGAATTTATCGTACTGCTTTGGGCTGAGTCTTGTTCATGTGCCCTAATTAAATAATACTAATTGAAGCACCAACTATATTTAAAAAATAATTACATTGAGTAACAGTATGGAGTCATCTATTACAGTTCCTCAGGTGGGGTCTTCCGAACGAAGGTGTCTCTCCCCTATGGAAGAATAAGCTGAGTTTTAATCAGCCCACTCACGCAAGTTGAGGATGAAGTATGTGTTATAGAAATCTCACTGCTTATATAATTGGGCTTTATTTTTAAGCTTAATTTCTGTTTTCAAGGACAAAACATGAAGGAGACATTTAAAGAAAAGCTTTAAATTGTTTAAAGACCCTAAGCTGAAAGGGGACAGAGTATTTCCGTTCTCTACGTCAAACATCTGCTTTGGAAATTTTGTATAGGAACATATTGGCTTTGAAATAAGTATGTTTCTCCCAATTCCGTCAATTCAGTGGTCTTTAGGTTCCAGATCATAGTGCCAAAATGATTATTTAAGGGCTGTTAGTCTGTCACTCTTTGGCACATGTAATATGTGTTTTGCCGACGTGATACATCACAACAGCGTATATGGAGCCGTGAGGGTGTATTGGGTCAATGGAAGCTCTCCATGCATAAATTAGACTATAAAAAGTAAAAAATGCAGACTAGGCTTTTCAAAGAAGAAACAGTTAATCACTTAAATCACCAGAACATCTACAAAGAAACATACTACTCCCTGAATGTAAAGGTGGTAGCCGCCGTCGCCGCGACCAGCCTGTGGTGCTGGTGTAGACCAGACCTTCAAGGCAGAATCACATTTTATAATCACCATAAGGGCCTCAGAAACAGAGTTACCTGAAACTGTGGAATATCTGTCTGATCCTCTCAACAGGAATTCATCAGGTTTTCACATTTGTTTAGATTAGTAAACAAACTAAAATCACAACCACGCTTTTCGCTCATATGGCAAAACACTTCAGACGGTAGTGGGGATGCAATACACTTTAACAATTAATTGCATCAATTTTTCAAAACTGGAATTCAAAAGACAAATCAAATATGCTTGTGAGAACAGCAAACACCATACTTACTACTTTTAAACTTTTCTGACCAAAACAGAGTGCTAGTAATGTATTTTTTTAAAAAAAAATTATTAAAAGGCATTATTCTTTTTTTTCCTCTTGTCAAATAGTGAGTCATTCAGCTTAATTATCCTCTTCATTATAATAATGTCACTGACTTTGGTGGAAGTTTTATTAATGAAGTCACAATCACTATTACTTTGATGAAGTCTACATTATCAAGAAAAAATTAGGTCTCTTTTTACAAATGCTCTTTTCTTTTTCCTTTTTTTTTCTCATATTAATTATTGCTTTTTCCATCCCACAATGTTGAATTTTCCTATCTAGCCAACTGAGGGAGATTTGAAAATTTCCTATCCCTATGCTCCCCACGCTCTCTCGAGTATGTACTTGTTCACTTGTCAACTGATGGACAGTAAGTGAGACAGTGTTATTGTATTATAGTTTAGAAGCTAACTCAGCTGTTTCTATCAAATACATTTTTCTTCAGTAATAATTTCTGTAAAGCAGGGAACACCATGCAGATGTCTATATACTGTTGTGACATAAAACACACTTTAATATGCTGCATCCATTCCACTGGGATTGTGTTCTTTACATAGAGCTTAAAAGATATTAAGATATTCTTATTTCCTTCAAGCTGACATCAACGAAGTTTCACTAAGATATCAATACTTTGTAAAAGAGGTTCTATATAACTTGAACAGGAAAATGTTTCTTTTGAGACCTGTTATCTCCACTTAATATCAATTTTTTCCTCAGCTTACTGGATAAGATTGGAAAATAGATAAAGAATAAATGTGAAAATACGTGTCATGCAACTCAAGATATTATTGGTTTCAATTATTCAGCTTTTTCCTAGTTAAACCAATTTATGATTTAATACTGAATGCAAACTTAAAAAAAAATTCTTTTAAATGTTTATTTACAAAACACACTTGCTTTCTCCCAGACATCTACAGAGGAGCAGTCCTCATCTGAGCGAGCTATGCATCCTAATAATAATGGCATTTTATATGAATAAAATTATTCTACAGTATCTACAGACCTGAGCCATAAAAATTTACACCAATATACTCTTTTCAGACTAAAAACCAAGGTGATATTACTGGTCGGAATTACAAAAGGCATAATGAGTATGCATAATGAGTAAATACCAAGGGTTTGAGATTACTTGTCAAAATAAATTTTTGAATATAGGACTTTTGAAAATATCACTCTCGTGCTTTTAGAACAAATGAACACCTCCAGCCACAAAAATTTTAGTAAGATATACAGAATTGACAAAAGAAACATAGTTAAGAATCAAAAGAAAAAAAAAACCAACTGTGAACCTAACCTACCATTGATGGATCCTGACTGACACCTATGTACTCGGGTTTATATTGATGGAGACAGATCTTTCCCAGTCACATAAAACATATTTGTGGGTAATTCTCAGGGATTGAGAAGCTTCATGCTAGTTTTGAAGCTTTTCTTCTTTTCCTAGCAATTTTAGTCTACTTTTTGATGGCGCAGATGCAATAAACGCATCTGAAAAGGCAAACATCAATACCAGCCCTAATCTACTGTTTTAGCTCCCAGTTCTTTCCATTCAAAGCACAGACCTGGCTGAGCGGGAAGAGTGCTATTAGCTTGATAGTTACAGAGTCAATAGAAACCGAATTTTAAAAGGATATCAAATCCTCATGATAAGGGACATGGAAGGTTGCATGCTCAGTGATCCATACTATTCCCTGCAAATCAGATCAGGGAGATTAGTCTTTTCTGGCGATTACTTTATTTGCTTTAATGCAAAGCAATGAAGGCAGTTCAGTGAAACATGTAGCTAAACAAAACAATTTTCTGAAGTATATAGAATTAAATGCTAGAAATGTTTACAAAATTATATGTCTGATTTAAACTGACCAAAGCCAGACACTCCAGATGCATGCCTATAACTTCTTTATGTTAGGCTGTTTGCAGGCACCACAGGAAATTTCAGCCTTAAATCTTGTTAAATCCAAAACAAAACAAAAAGCCCCGAACAACCTCCTTCCCCAAACACTCACGCATACATGATAAATAAGAAATTTATGACAGTTTGTAAGATATAGAATTAAAACATGCAAAACGTTAAATGATCTGATTTAAACTGACAGAAGCCAAAAATTCAGAGCAAACCTATAGCTCCTTTACATCATGCTTTATGTTGCGTAAAGAACCCACAATCTACCAGTACAGAATGTTCAAGCAATTATGAATAAAAACACAAGTGTAATAACCAGATCTTATTCTAATTTAGTAACGATAAAGATGGGAAAATTACTAAAAACTACTAATTGGATACTAGCATGGACGTAAGGACCATGATGACACCCACAAGCAGCCTTGTGCCCAAATCCCTTTGATTGGCATCACTGCAGTCACTCCTGGGGAGCCTCAAGGTGCTGCCAGGGATCCTGCCCTGAAGTACCTTCGAGGGACTGAACCTGAGACTTACTTTAGTATGCCAGAAAGCGCCGTGAATGTGCAACCAGATCTTACATTTTACCACCTGTCAAGGCCATCTAGAGAAGAGGCAATATTCTATAGTTAACAGCGTACTCTTCTTCCTTTCTATTGCTAAAGTAAATTGCTATCAAGCCTTTCAAAAATAGAAGGATCAAATAAGCATAAAATGTCATAGTGAGATTTCTAAAACAAAAATAATCTACCATATTGTTGCAGCACATGGATGCTTTCAGTGTGAAATTGAGCCAGTCCATTTCTCGCATGCAATGAGTACTTGCAAAATGCCTTTCCCGTATTCTCCCAAGGCTCACTTCTGCAATCCATCCTACGTACCAGAGACCCTCAAAGCAGAAATACAGATTCACTCCATGTCAGCTAAAGATCATACGTCTATATTTTGCTACTATGACAAACTCTGTTTCTTTGAGAACTGGTTTTGGAAACGGGGACAAGCACAGTCTTCATTTAGAAGCCAGGGAGGTCGCTGATGCACAAAACTCCGGGCAATCAGCATATAGTTGCGAATACTCTTTTTAGGGAGGATTTTCATATGAGCTTTGGGTTACAGATAGCATGTGTTCCAGAATAATGCATTCAATAATTGTGTATACAATTGCTGTAATAACCTTGCATGCAAAAGAAAGTAATACAGTATTTGTGCATGTATTTGAGTGGAGGCAGATTCAGACTTGTTCTGTCCACACTATGAGATAACGAAGCACCAGTCTGCTCTGATCCAGAACCCTTACAGCTGCAATAGCTGGATATCCACAGTAAGCTCTGGCACAGCAGCTTGCTCAGCCAGCTTTATGATTTCAAGGACGGGGCAACTCGACAACATGGGCAGTTTTCTTTTGCACTTCAGCAAAGCTACGACCATACCCAAAGCTTATGATCTGGTTCTGGACTTGCTTTTCATATCTTAGGTTGCTCATTTATCATCCTGATCAAGAAAAGCAGGGTAGCCCATTTCCTTTCCTTTCTTTGAACAAAATTCTTGCCAGTTTTAATTTCAGGTCTGCTGCTCCAGCACACAGTTGCATGTGTAGCTTTCAAACCCATAGAATGGTTAGAGTTGGAAGGGACCTTCAAGATCATCTAGTTCCAACCCCCCTGTCACGGGCAGGGACATCTCCCACCAGACCAGGTTGCTCAAAGCCCCATCCAGCCTGGCCTTGAACACCTCCGGGGATGGGGCAGCCACAGCTTCTCTGGGCAACCTGGGCCAGTGCCTCACCACCCTCAGAGGAAAGAACGTTTTCCTGATATCTAATCTAAATCTAACCTTTTTTAGTTTAAAACTGTTACCCCTTGTCCTATCGCTCCACTCCCTCATAAAAAGTCCCTCCCCAGCTCTCCTGTAGGCCCCTTTAAGTACTGGAAGGCTGCAATAAGGTCTTCCCGGAGCCTTCTCTTCTCCAGGCTGAACAACTCCAACTCTCTCAGCCTGTCCTCATAGCAGAGGTGCTCCAGCCCTCTCATCATTTTTGTGGCCTTCCTCTGGACCCGCTCCAACAGGTCCATGTCCTTCTTATGTTGGGGGCTCCAGAGCTGGATGCAGTACTGCACATGGGGTCTCAAGAGGGCAGAGTAGAGGGGCAGAATCACCTCCTTGAAGTGCAGAAGAATGTTTATTTGTGTGAGGATATTTTTCTAATCAAAGGTGGAAACCCAACATGAACCATATCTATCCATCAGTTACACTTCAGTAAGTGTAGTTTTGCAATATTCTTGATTTTGTGTCAACTGTCTCCATTTTACTTCTACATCTGTGCATACTTATTATTTACATAATTCACTACAACAAATATCTATAATACCAATCATGTATTTATGCAAAGGTTTTTAAATCTATTGTTGTAGCCTGTGCTCCTTGTCAGGTTTGACTCGTGTAAATGCTTACAGAAAGAAACTGCACTGTCAGCACTGCCAGCAGCTTTAAACTTGCTGTTCTTTCCTGAAAATTCCTACTGGGGGTAAAGCAGAGGGACCAGGAGGGTCCTTGTCTCTCAGGGGAGGCACAACTCGAGCATTGCAAACCAAACAGGACAGATCCCTTACCTCTGTCTAAACGCCTGAGGTCCGGAGGTCTTTTAGATGCAACCTTCAAGTCCAGAGTCCTCTCTCCTTTTTATTCCAAAACAGTTTTATTAAAACCTGACACCTTTTTACTTTTTTCCCCAATGTCTTCAGTTGTTCATCAGCGTCCCAATGCAATGCTCTACCAGGTGACAGATGCATTTCAGGTGTGTTTACTTGGTGTATGTGCAGAGCAGGCACTAGAAATGCATCGAGGTGCCCATGTCTGAGCCAGCAGATGTGAACACACAGAGCTCCTTAAATCCTCCTCTATAACGTGGCTGCACCCTGCCACCCATCTAAGCCCCAGGTGCTAACCTGAGCTTCAGTTTTTAATCTATCAATAAAAGTCAAAATACATTTTTGGCCTATACACCATAGAGAGAAAAGAAGTAGCATGTTCTGTCCTGGATTTTGTTATATTTTGGCATTCACACTCCTAAACATAAATTATTAATGTTCAAGCAGATCACACTTTTCACAAGCTTGTTCCACGCACTGCCTGATTTACCACAGATTTCTCTCCACAGACATCCGACATCCATCCCAGGCCTCCACAACCTCCGCTCTCTCTGGATATCTGCCCTTTTGCCCTTACTCTCACCTTTGCGATATTTCCCAGCTCTTTCCTTTGCTCTTTCTCCCCTCCAGTCTTCTGCTGACCTACTTGCAGCTCTTTTGAAAGGCTTTTCAGGCTCTCCAGTATTTCCTTCTCGTGCCTCCATCTCTCTGGCCCGTGAGCATATGCCATGCACGGGCTTATTAACTACCCATCCACTAACACAGGGATGAACAAGAGCTGAACCTTGACTGTGTTTTCCCCCCGGCAAGAGCAGGATCTGTATGGCTGAGTACCCAGCTACCGACTCTTACGAGACTTTTCCGAAGCTAATGCCATTGAGATTTCACCTTCCATTTTATGCTGAAACTGGTTAATATATGTCAAAACTAGAAGGCAGAGGGAAAGACAGACAGAAAACCACGTTAAAAAACAAATGCCTAAAATTCCTATGCCCATGAAATGTCATAACTCATTTTAGAAAACGGGTAAAAATAATGACCATTTTTGAAAGTGATGTACTGGCTATACTGAGGTCTGAGGTCTGAACTCTAGTATCCATTTTTTAGAAATAAGTCATTATATTTACTTTCATTTTCCATCTGACTTTCTCCCTCTTCTTCCTCTCCTCCCAACGCCCCCTGTAAAAGGCCTTGGTAAAAATCTGCACGGGGACTGCACCACCACCTCCATATCACATCTTCATCTGGCCAGAAACAAAGGAGTAGAGCATTAAATTACGCATGGTGTAATTTAGCACACAACCATGCTGTGTATCCCTCCCCTCAGAGCACCCCCAGCTGAAGATGCCTCGGCACGGCCAGATGAGGTAACAGAAAAANCTCGGCACGGCCAGATGAGGTAACAGAAAAAAGCCCACTTGAACAACAGCCCAGTCCCCTCCTTCTTCCCCACCTTCATCAAACTACAGAAAACACAAGGTGCATTTTTCTTCCGTGAAACTTTCACCCCTTTCACCACAAAAAGAAATCTCATTTTCATCCTTATTAACCCAAAACAGGGCAAATCTTGAGAGAAGATATCCAAAGCATACA
>RSEF01000007.1:35928826-35948071 GCA_003993805.1 Himantopus leucocephalus | reverse complement strand
ACACTCCTGTGCCTCACTCCTTCCCAGGCTGGGAGATTTTACTTCACCCACAGAAGCCCGAAAATCAGCAATGATAATGAAAATGTTGATGCAATCCCAGGTACCTCACTACTTGGGGACTAACTANACTTCACCCACAGAAGCCCGAAAATCAGCAATGATAATGAAAATGTTGATGCAATCCCAGGTACCTCACTACTTGGGGACTAACTATTAAAATACCATGAAAAACATAATGAAGGTTTTGGTTTTTTTTTAATTTTTATGCACTAACCACAGAAGAAGGCAATTTATCAAAACCATTCACTACATCTGACTAATAGTTTTGTACATTACAGGAATCCATAACTAACCGATGAATGCTAATAAGTTGTAAACTATCTCCCTTGTAAATATTGCAAAGGGTCCAACAGTGCTGCTAATACTGCTGCAATAAAATCAATAAAAAAAAAATAACAGAGCATTGCAGAAGTACAGAAAAAGTCTTTTCACTATTTTTCACATTTATGTTGCTTTCCTTCCTTTCTCTGGAAAAACGAGAGTCATGCAGCGATGTTATTATGGGCTGCAATCTGGTGGGATCGCAGTGTTTAAACTGCATTCATCCTAGTTACAGCTTAAACGGCAGAGCCCTAAAGGAACAGCGAGGTACTGGGGAAAGTTATCAACTCAGCTCAGGGCATGCTGCCCCTTGAATCAGAGCTGAACCAATGTACCATTAAAATATTAGGCGACACAGAGCTTCTGTTTTAGATAAGGTACAGCTCAGAGAAAATTGATGGGCAATATTGCTTTGCCAGAGCGGTGGTGATGGGGCGGTGAAGAGGAAAAGCTAAGCAGCCTCTCCCCATCATGTAACAGGGAAAACAGCTTGCACTACGCTGTGCTGGTGCACGATGTGCCTCCCGGGGCTCCCCGGTCATGCCCCTGCTATTAAGTGTTGTTCAGGAAACAAGAAGCAAATTTTCTGCTTTGTGTCATTTGTCATCGTAATGGCTTCTCCTGACCATTAGAACTACAAATACTATCAATAAAAATACAAAACCATGATCTTGACTGACTGCTGCTATTGACATAGGATGAGTGTTTTGCTATCCAAGTGCTGATGCAAATATCTGCCCAATTATATTTTTTTCTAAACCTGTGAATTCTGCCATCCATTGAACTTGCATTTTGACTCGGTAAAAATAAGCCCAATATGAAAGCAATGAGCAATTTCAAATGATGAATACCCTAAAGTACAAGGGAACACAAATTAACTTTTACCTGAGAATCAGAAAACATTTTAAAAACAGTAATGGGTGAAATTCAACCTTGTAAGGGGGACAGCACAGGCTGTACATCACTTACACCCTACTTAAGGCCTCAAAATAGGATTTAGGTGAAACTTAGCTGGTGCATGACATTTGTACTGACACTGTGCAGAGCTGAGTGCCACCCATTAATGACTTAACCCTCACAAGCAAACATTCCTTTGAGGATCATTACTTTTATTGCATCCATAGCTTTTGGGGGCAAAAAAAGGACTGTTTTTTGCACTGCTGTTTCATGTTGTGAAGAGCCTGGTGGCACGGTCATCTTCTATGGCGTGACACCCTGTCCTCTCAGCTGTGCCCCCATCCTGATACCCGGGTCAGCAGGAGTATTACCACTGAAGACCTTTTACCATGAAGCCATGGCTTCAATTAATTGATTCCATGAGCCGTATAACGGTCACCGATACATCTTGCAGTGCTGGGTGCGCAGAGCAATTATTCAGTGGAGGATTGCTGCTTCCCATTTCGACAGCTGCTGCTCCTCTTTTCAGGAAAAATTCACAGGGGAGCAAGGAAGACCCCAAGGAAAAGAATTAAACCAAAACCACCAGGAACAACAACAAAATCTCTGATAAACCAGAACAGAACAGCATGTAAGTGCTATTCTCTAAAGCTTTTTACCTATCTCACCCTTTCAGAGCAAGCTTTGCAAGTCACGGGCTTGGAGAATGGGGGTCTCTGCGATGTCCGAGCCTCCAACTGCACCAGGATCCAGGTGTTTGGCCTCGGCTTCAAAAAGTCACCCAACCTGCGCTGCGAGGTCACCAGGTTAATTGTAAGCAGCTTCCTATGGGCTCGTAAAGTATTGATGATACAGTCAAACTTTGATGTGTTTATATTAAAGTCTCTTACCCTGAATTGTGCCAAGTGCCATCATCTCTCACCATCACAGCGCGTTGCAAATACCTTCAAAACCCATTGCCAATACATTTGTTACGAACGAGGGGAGCTGAAGAGGCTCAGCCCTTTCCAGGACTGGTTCCTTGGAAATGCACAGCTATGCGTTCTTGCTAATTTTCTCTGTGGGGTTTTGTTTAACTGTTGTTTGGTTCAGCTGCACTGTAGTCCGGTGAAGCCTGAAATCACAATATTATTTCTCATTTTGTGCATCTGGAATCCAGTACGCTTGGTGGTTTACCTAAACACATTTAAATGCTAAGTTTTGTGTTTTAATATAAAGTTTCCTCAACGCAGTTACAGAGGCTCTTATTTGAATTTTCTTAGTCACAGTTCAATACCAAGTCAGAAGTTTTAATGACTATTAAACCATCTCTGCTGCTAACACTGTAATTTTATTATAAACAACTATACATGAGCAATGCTAGGACTGAATTATTTGGTGTATCAGCATACTCAGATATGAAGGGTTTGATTCATCTCATAAATCCACCTCATAAAAGACGTTCAGCCTGATTCCCATTCAGCGCTAACATGCTAATGAGGCACAGCTGAGATTTGCCTACCATGCCCGCTTCGGGCTCCGTAGGCTTTTAACGAGCAGTGATGTCTTGTGCAGCTGATCTGGATAAGCAGCAGATACCGGCTTCAAGGAGCTGGCTGCTGAGCTCCAGGAGCAAACACAGAGTTGCTCCACCACGTTACCCTGTCTCATCCCAGCTGCTCATCCCAAGCTCAGACCACAGCACTTCCTAAACCAATAGACCACCTGCATGCATAGAGAAGCATGGCTTGCTCTCTACTGTGGCTATAGTAACAGCATCATTTCTTTTAAATAAGCCATCTGGAAATGCCTTACATTATTAATTATAAATATAAACATATGTTGACAACTGGAATTTCTTTATATGAGCCTTCAGTTTCTGCACTCTCCTTCTGTTTTACTGTAGCATCTCCATGGCGAATGGATATCAAGAGAACAAGAAACCACAAAAGCAGATTTTCTCAGCTCTGAGGCTGTTGACTGCCAGATTCCTCTCCTGAACCTTACAGAGACAGAGGCTGTGCACTTTGTGGCCGGTGATGAGCCGTTTGCAAGATGGCAAGTGAAAGTAGGAATTTCTTATGTTTCTACGAAATTATTTAGAAGAAGAAAATCAGTTGTCATGGTAAATTAAAATGCAAAGCACAATTTGCTTCCCTTCAGAAATGAAAATTCCTGTAGAAATACGTTAATGTCATGTAGGGAAAAAAACCCAACTCACCAACCAAAACAATATGAGTTAAAAACAGGTGTCTCTGTAGGCAATCCACAAGTGCAAATTACAATCACTTCTCCAGGTAATCACCTGAGATTGATGCAGTTGGAGTAATCAATTGTTAATCATTAGTATTTCATTTCTGGAAACCCCAGCTCAAACTCCTGATTAGGCAGCAAATATAAGACAGCTTTGACTCGCTGGTTGCAAGACTGATGCTTGCAGTAGAGCACTAGTTGGCTCCTGGGCAGCAGGTGAGGGCTGGCATGGCGCGAACAGCTTGGTCTTGGTCTTGGTCTTGGTCTTGGTCTTGGTCTTGGTCTTGGTCTTGGTCTTGGTCTTGGTCTTGGTCAACTGCAGGAAGTAACATGTATGATGCCTGCTCGTGCTGGGTTCTCTGCTGTGGTTTTAGCCCTTTTTGTTTACAAAAGGATACCTACTTTCTAAATATTTCCAGAAAATCAGTTCCTTACTGACCCTGCACCTGCTACCCTTGGTCTTGCTCTCAGCGGGGATGGTTATTTTCTGCATGTTGGTTGGGGTTTTTTTTAAGACTGAGATCATTTAAAGGCTCCATAGCTGAGAAAAATATATTGCCATTGTAGGAAGACTGCAGATGTGCTTTGAAAATTTCAGTACGTAAAAATGAAATGTATAAAACACTCGGTTCACTGCAGTGTTACTGCCTGTCCTGCACCCACAGCTGTCTGTACCCCAGACCAGACTGGGGACGTGCGCTGCCATGTGGCTTAGGGGAAACAGAAAGATGTTTGGTGGTGCACATTTTCTATCCAGTCATTTATTTTTAATAGATAAGAATTTGTGTTTTAAGAGATCAGTGTAAGATCTCTGTGGGAGCAGAACCCGACCATTGGCTGCTGGTGTGGACCATGCACCTTCTTTCTGGAGAAGAAGCCATCAGAGCAGGCAGACACCGAGGCTGAACAAGGAGGGTAGTTCCTGTGCTTAGGGCTCCAAAATTTCTGTAACGAGATACTGAACTCTGCTAACAGTGAGATGAAATGCCACCTCATGATGGAAGGAACTGAGAGGGAGAAACCCTTGAGTTTCCTGGCCCAGGAGGACAGCTAACATTTTTGCACGTGCACAGGGCTGTTTCTGTAGTGTAACTAGAAGAGCTTCCTCGCTCAGGTGTGTTAGGATGCAGTTTGCTTTCAAGTGCTGCCTTTCAGCCCTGAGGACATCTGTACAATTTTTCTCATTTTTTTTCCCCTCAAAACACACGTAGAATATCTCTTTCCTTGCACTCAAGTTCAAGAAAAGCTCTGCACCTGTAAGCCTTCTGCCCTTTCCCCCTCCTTCAAACCCTGCAGAAAAAACAGGTTTATGGCTATGCAGTGAATGCACAATCAAATCGTCTCAGTCCGCATGCCGAATCCTAGTTCTCCTGTGGATCTTTTTGCTGAAGGAATTGGGAAGGCAGAGCACAGCACTCAGTTTCAAAGGCAGCTGGCAGAGAACAAAACAATGGAGCTTTTCAAGATAAAAAATGATTTGAAATGAATTCCACAGATGTTCAGAAATTTGTGCACCAGAAAATTCCTGATGAAATTTACTGCAATGTTGATTTTCTGTGTTATTTTAATAGATATTTTTTGAAAGGTAGGTAAAAGATTTTTCAGAAGCAAAAATCAAAACAATTCTTTCTGGCAATATCACTGTTCAATATTTTCAGAATCTCTCCTTCTTCCCAATTCAAATATCAGAGGTATCAGCAAAGTTTCACATAAGCTTTTTTCGCTACCGACACTGGGGGAACGGGGGTTTGACAAGCCCTTCTCAGTGCTCTTTCATTTTATCTGCTCTTGTGTTCATGTTTCAGCCTTTGCTCATTCTTTCCATGACGTGCTGCTGAACACAGATAAGAAAGTACATGGGGCTACACCAGAGCGTTTGGTGTAATTAACTTAGATATCAAAATACAAACTCCTACTTGGGTAGCAAATGACTCGGGCTGTCCACAGACGTGCCCGGGTGAAGAGGTGAAAGAGCTGGGCAGACACCTGTCGAATTTGGGAGGCAGATTTCTCACTTATCCTCAGTTTGTTATCGTTGCCTCTATTTGTCAAGAGCAGGAAAAATATTCATTAAAAAGGCAGTGAGGCAGAAACTGAATTTCAATTCGGCAAGTTTTTGCAGCTTTCATTTTTCATTTACAAACATTCGCACGAGTCAAATTGTATGTAGATTATGAGTGATACAAATAGCCAAGATTGTTTCCTGATGAGTAAAATACTTCAGGCAGAAGTGACAGATTTCCTGATTGTCCTGACTGCTTATCCAGAAGAAGTGGCTCTTTCTTTCCAGCCGATACACATGTTCAAGCAATCAAAGCACAACTCCAAGTGCGTCTCTGGCTTTTAAGGGCCAACTGAATTCGAAGAAAGGCTTGCTCAGCTTAGGTCTCGTTGAAGTATTTGTTCCACATCACTAAGGTGACTAATGGAAAAGCAATTAAAATAGCTATAAAACAACCCAGTTCTAAAAAGACACCAAAATGAGTGTTTATAATAGAATGTAGAAAAAAAATACAGATTAAAAAAAAATCAAATTGGCAAGAGTTACATTTCACTCACAATGCTCACTTCAGACAGAACAATTAGTGCAATTTTATAGCTTTTTATATTTTTCCCTGTCTACCCATTTCTTCACCCATTATTAGTGCACCAGTATTGAGACAACATTGGATGCTCTGGTAAAAGAATGAAATGAAATGTAAATTGCATTAGGAATAATATACTCTTAATGGAAGTCTTGCTGCCCATAAGCACTGTCTTTCAGTGAAGTGCAGGTCTTGAGGGGAGCTGCCTGTTTTATTGTTTTCTCTTCTCAAACTGTAGCATAAGTTCTTTACATCTTTTAAAAGAGTTTTTACCTTTACTATATCACACAATAGTCTAATACTTCAACCGAGTATGATGCCCAGGAAAAAATTATATTTTTCCTTAAAGCTATACCAATGAATTTTACTGCACCAATGAATTTTTGGACCAATTTAAGTTAGTCCAAAGAAGTTGTTTCTCTCTTCCACAATTTCAAATTGTGAATATCCATGAACACTGCCTGCTTACCTCCTTGTGTTGTTGCTTTCTGCAGAAACAAAGACTCTTAGCTTGCAGAGCATTTTGAGCTGAGAACATGTGATATTGTGGGAGTATCTACCGTATTATATTCCATGAGCTTTCAAATCATTCTTAGCGAACTTATAATTGATGCTTTTTATGAAACTTATTTAATTTTTACTCTGTGCACTTCCAGTTATCTTTGTTCAATTTAACATACATTCTTTCTGTGAACTGAAATAGTTTATTAATTGATCAAAAAACTTTATACCCTTAACCTTGTAAAAGTTCTTTGCAAAGGAGGCGAAGATGTTTCAGCTTCAGGGTCACAGGAGAGATGGAGGAGGGCTTGGGGGTTGCTTTTATAGCAAGAGGACAGAAGGGGTACCTCACCGATCCAAAGCAAAGGCCCTGTTACATCTGCTAAACAGCAGCATTAGTTTTACTGTGGGAAGCCGAAACCTGAAAAATAGCAGACAGAAAGGGCTTTGCTTTCCTGCTGGTGCTCATCAGTGTTTACAGCATGGCTTGCAGCAGTATTTTGGGGTGCTCTTTAATGTTCACACCTCTGTCAGAATGTTTCCTCAACAGTTAACCCTTTCCACACCAGTCTGGTATTTTTTCATTTTTATTGTAGAAACATTAAAATATGAAGTCTCTTAACCCTTTCTTATTGTGTAAGCATTCATATATGAAAAATGCCATGCTAACTTAAGGCTTTCTAAATTACCTACATGTACAGGAAACTGTGAGCTGGGACAGAAGGTGTTTATCTAATGTACCTTCCTATGGAAATGGGACTGCCTCTTTTTTTTTTTTTTAAGGTTAATTTAAAATCACCTAAATAATATGCATTCTCTTTTTTTTTTTTTTTCCCCNTTTTTTTTTACCCCAAGGAGTTTACTTACTGATTTGCCATTAGTGAGAAAGTGGTCCTGAATTTCAGCCAAAAATCTTAATTTCATTTCACAACTCCTTGAAAGACACCCTTGTAGCACTTGAGTACCTACGCAGTTTCCATAAGGGGATTGAAAAAAACCCTCAGGAAAAAAAAAACTGACAACAGTCGGAAAAGTTGAATGCCAGCTGAGCCAAAAGATCTTTTGGTTATTAATGAATAGTTTCTAGTCTGGAGCATTAAGCAATTTGTTAGCTTGCAGTAAAGCCACTCACAAGTGGCTTAATTTATCTTGCTGGCAAGCATCCAGTTCAAGGGGGCAACGGTATATGCTCCAAAATGAGCAGACAGTCTCCATATGGAACATTATTACTTTTAAGGATGATTTTTGTATCATTTAGATCACTAACGATGGCTTCCAGTACAGTAATTCCAGAGTCCTGACCCTGTACGATGCAGTCTGCCAGGCCTGCCAATTCCATCCAACCGGACTTTGTAAATTAAAGGTAATTCAAAGAGCATAAAGGTTTAATATGGATTGTTCATCCATTCCTTAGGCCTCTACCTCCCTTTGATGTACTGTGTGTAATAACTGCTTTAGAAGAGGAAAATCTATTTCATAGGTCAGCTGCACAGCCTACCATTTTTCTTTTCTCTCTTTCACAATCTCCTGTCTGTGATGTTTTGGGTTTGGTTTTTTTTTTTCATATTTACATGGGGTATGAATACCTGATAGAGCATGCTTTATGATGGACCTTTCACAGACAGATGCTTTCAGAAAGACTATGGTTGGCAATATTTATACTTTGCAGCTGTTAATGGAAGTAAATAAGACTGAGGAGTCTCCCCTGAACAGCAGCTTAACTTCACTTTTGAAGTCTCGCTGCTGGTAAGCTATCATGCCTCTCCTAGCCTGCTTGGCAAGGGCACTATAACTAGAAGGTATATCATTTCTATATTCGTTTTCTGCCTTAGCAAGAGGTAAACTAAGATGCATGTTATACAGTTTGTGTCATGTGAAAACACCCTTGAGAGAACACAAAACATTCTTGCTTACGTTAAATACTGGTAAGTACAAACATACAGTACCGTGACAGTTTCAAAACCATAACCGAGGGTCTAGTGCTACCTTTGAAATTGCCGACATGCCAGAAACTGCCTGGAGAGCACTATAACCCTCTGTTTTCCTGTGGACTTATTAGTGTAATGTCCCCCATCCCTTAAAAAAGAGCTTCCCCGCTCTCATTTCCCAGAGGGTTGCATTAGACAACTTTTCTGGTTTTCAGTGGGGATACAAAGAATCTTTTGGAGGGTTTGGGGATATTTGAATGTGCTGATCCTGCTTTCCTACCCGGAGGCGAGTTTGAAGGAATAGGAGACCACCAGGCTGCATTTTTATAAAATGAAGATTAATCAGGTATATCTTAACTCATTTGCCTCACTGTTCTCATTAACACTAATGGGAAAATACATATTTCAAACTTGCACTGATTGCAAGAACGTACCGGTTACCAAAATAAAACAAAAGTTCATATTTTTTCAAATAAATCGGTGAACAGAATTTACTTTATGGGCCCAAACGAGGTAAAACCACTTAAATTTCAGATTGAAATAATTGTATCAGAACCATTTCAATTAAAGCTAGGGTGTTTGGGGTTTTTTTTTGCCAAAGACTTTCCTTATTCTTACACTTTTGAAATATATATGTTTTCTCAATATGCTGATGTTCTCTAGGGTTTACAATAATTTCTATCTGAAGATGCTTCAAGGGACTATTTGAACTAGGCTTCCAATTGCATCAGCTCACATTCTAATTACCCCTCTTATAACATTCCTTTGTAATACCTAAATTGCTTCCAGAAAAGGTGTTTCAATTAGGGGACATTTTATATCAGGCCATTTCACAATCTGTGTTCCTTTTTTATGGAGCCCATTCTGTATCCCACTATCGCATCAGAAAAAGCATCTTTTTTCATCAGAACATCAAGCCTTTGAAAACAACAATGTAATAAAATCTAATTAACATCCAGATTTTAATGCTGGAGGTCTGTCGTGTTCTGTCATGTCGGGGCAATTGTGAGAATCTTTTTTGTTTCTCTACCTTACCCATTACTCTTCAAGTGGTATCATGTAAAATACTGACTAATATACTTTGCAAAAGAAGGCTGAGAAATGAATAAAGCAGTAGATAGAAACCACAAGGCCAGTAATAAGATACACACCAGTCTTAGAAAAGCAACGTGTATTCAAAGGAGGGAAGAGGAAAAATCTCTTTAGGCGCTGGTAGCTTTTCCTTCCTGCTGTCCCGCTGTAGTGGTGACATCCCCTGTGTTCCCAACAGAGCCCGATGTGTTCCTGTGAGTTTGCAATGTCAGATGATGTCCTATCTGTAGGTGTGCCCCAACACAAGCTACAAGCAAAAGGCATAACTCTGCCATAGGACGGCCCTATGGCATAGATGTTTAATTACATCCACTAATTATGTCCCTGTGTTCACTCCTCAGACAACCCAATTGTTTTCAGCCCACCCAGAAGCCACAGGGCCTCCCTGGTTCTGGTGGCCACCCTAACTAGGAGAGGACCAAGTCAGCTTCAAAGGTTTCCATGCCCACAGTGCACCACACAAACTTCTGCTGGGACGTTCTGCCCGACCTAGGCACCGTCGATGTGTTTAGCTGTTGTTAACAACTATCTCATGGCAGCACGAAAATCTGATGCAGTTCTTTATTCTGCTTTTATATCACTGATTCTTCATATTTTTATGAATAACCTCCAGAAATAATTCAGTTACCAGAACAGGATTCCAAAATTTCAAACGGAGCTTTTTGTTAATCTCCATTTATGTTAGTCTCATGGAACTCACTTTTGAACATTACCTAATAATCATCATATTAGTAGTCACAGCTGGAAATAATGATCACATACACTACATAAGTGTGGGAAAAAAACCCCACCACATTCTGTCACATTCATCTATAGCAAGGAACATCACATGTTTGCTAAGCTAAAACATTCACAGCTACAAGGAAAACTGGAAAACTTACATATCTTGTTTTCCCCTGGCTGGGAGAAAGTACCAGCATTTAAAAAGCTGCTATTTTATTATTTCAAGAGACAAGCGAGTTTCTGCTTATCTCTAGAAATTATCAACTGCCAATTTCTTATCTTTATTTCTTTTTTTTCCTTACCTCCACCTCCCACCCATTTTTATTTCCTTTTTTTTGGCAGGAAAATACTTGTAATATAGATGGACTTTGCTACGGTGAAGGAGAGTCAAGCCCTACCAGTCCTTGTCTTCTCTGTGAACCTGACATTTCTAAGTTCACCTGGTCTATTAATGAAAGTAAGACAGATTTTTCTAAGATTTAGAAGCACTTAGCTGGGAGTTTATGACTCGATCTATGAAATACATGGTTCCTTCATTTGGCTGACATGAATCTATCCTGTGTGTGATCTGTTTGCAATGGGAATAATTGGGTGCACCAGAAATGCGGACTGACCAGAAGCAGAGAGTACTCCACTGCATGCACCATGCCTCTGGGCACTTATCTTGTTCTGGCTGAAACCTGAAAAATCTCAAATTAATAAAACCAAAATAACACCTGAAAATTAAATTGTTGCTACGCCAGTGCCCCATGCAGTGCCCAAGTCTGTCAGCTGAAGGCGATGGACCCTAAATACACCTGTCATCCTCTCACAGGTACGAATTTTTAAGGAAACAATTTGGGGAAAACACTGCTTTTAAAACACTGATGTATATTTTTGATATCTGGAAGAATTGTTTTCTTACTCTGAGCCAAACCCTATGACATGCCACACAAAAGACCTTGGCTCGGCAGGGGGTCTAAGTGATAGGGATCAGCCACTCATTACCTTCACTGCCACAGAAGCTAAAGGCTCATTCTGCAGCCCCTCATGGCAGGGGTCATGGAGAAGGCTGCCTTTTGGACCACCTCCTGAATGCTAAGGACTTAATCATAGCTTTCTCATGGCTACATCCCCAGTGTAAACAACAACCATTACTTACCGCATGCTTTACAGATAATCCATGTTTCTAGCAGCGTTATCCTCACGGCGCATCTCCCCACTTACATGAGCCCGTTTGCACCTGGTCAATATAAAGATTATATTACTGCTTTTATGTAGATTCATGTGTTGGTTCTATAAAGAGTTTCTCTGTGTTTTTAGGTTCTGTAAACACAAGCAAATTACAGAGAGGCATGCGAGTGACAGGACCAGTTTGCTTTGTTTTTTTGCAGTTTCATATTCCTTTAGGGTGACTAGGTCAGCAGGACCCTTCTGGAAGGAGAGGAAGATTGTTCTCGTCCTTGAGGGACAGCTGGGGATGCTCAGGGCCAGATGCTCCTAGGGAGTGCAAGGTATGGCAGCAGAAACGGCAAGAGCTGTAACACAACGGCTGGAGTCCACAGCTCCAGCAGGGACACTGCCAAGGAGAGAAGTGAGCAGACACGCTCTCCTCAGAGGTTATAGAAATGCCATTGAGAAGGACCAGAAAGGACCCAACAGTTTCCAGCAACATAAGAAGATACAAGTTGTTAGAAATCAATTTTGGAAGGGAGAGAGTTGTTCGTGAGTCCTTTTAATTCCTGTTTCAGGCTCTCCACTTTGAATTTTCTCTATTTAAAAATATACACCTCCACTTTATGTCCTAAAAAATCCAGCTTTTGGAATTTAAAACTCCCTGACAGGAAAAAGTGTAGGCAGATCCATCCCAAGTGTCAGCCAACTAAAAATCCCATAGGATGTTTCCTGTACGAGTAGTTAAAATGCCTACAGGTAAGCCAGACCTGAAGAAGAGCTTGTACACCTGAAAGCATGTGGTTTGTCCCCCAAGGATATAGTTTAGGCTGCTGAGAGATATTATCTGTGACTCACAAACCTTGTTTTCTTTCTGTCCTTCCATTGTATTGGCCACAGCAGTAGCATCTCTAGGGATGAGCTGATCCTGATTGTCATATAAACAGAGTCATTACTAATACAGAGACAGTTCAATTTTAAAATTCAGAAAATGGCTTAAAAGGGAAAAACTGCATTTGTTTTGGAATTCATAAAGCTAGAAGTGATTTGGGAAATCTGAAACAGATCATGGTTCACTTTTCAATGATTTCAAAATTTAAAAATATTGAAAAGAAACAGGTCTGACAGGTTTGTCAGACCTGTTTTCAAAATTGCAAAACCTGTTTTAAAAGTTCTGCAATAATTGGGAGTATATATATTCACTGGCTGGCAAGGAGATCTCTGGAATTAGAAACACTCATTCACAGACTACTTTTGGAACATCTGATTTTATGTTCTTTTGTGCCTACAATTTCCCATTACCCTCCATCCAGTTAACACCTTTGTGTTTATCTGTAAATGCGTACCCAGCATCAATATTTCATTGATTACTTTGGGCGCAACTTTTATGGGCTCCATGGTTTAAGTGTTTGGGAAATAAAAGGTAAATTAATGGATGGAAGCTTTCAACAGTTATGCCAGGACAATCTGCTGGACAAGCGGTTTAGAAAGCTCTGATAGCACAGCAGCGATGAGTAGAGAGACACATTTAAATAATTGCATAATGCAAGACATGCTACAGAAAGCAAAGCTTGATAAAAGGGTATGCACCACGAAAACACCCTAATGATGACTTCCCACAAGCATAATGCAAGGACACGTGCGGTCCTTATGAGAACACATGTATAGTTCATAGTTTTAGAGTGTGACTTGAAATTAATCCTCGGTATGTTCTTTGAGTTAAACATAGCTATGGTCAAATTACATTGTGAGAAGATTCCTTTCAATATCAACATATGTCAATTTGTACTTCTGGTTAAAGATGGCTTGAGACTGAGGAGGCTTAGGACATGGAGACGAAATTCCCAACCCTGCAAAGAGCTGCTGTCACCTCAGGGTACTCATACAATCCTACATTTCCTTGGTTTCCAAATATAAAATGTAATACTTTTCTCTACCTTGTCCACCTTACCTATTTATATTGTAAGTATCTTCAGGTAATGTTTGTCTTCTACTGTAAAACAGCCTTGTACAATTAGGCCTTTTTCTTCATTAAGGAAATACTAAAAGTAAACAACAACACTAGAAATAACAATGCCAATGGTGACATGGTATGCACTACTGTCACTGGGGATAGAGAATCTCACCATCACTGATGTACCGTTGCTGGCACTGAGAAGACCTTTATTCCTGATGAAATGTCCAACTGAATTCAGTCAAACTGCTCAGCCGTGACTACTACTCACGTGTAAAGGCAGGAGAGTCTACTCAGTGGAGTAACACAATTATTTTTTTCCCCCCCTGAGTTGCCCACCCGATTCATTTCTCATTCATCATTTTGAGATTTAGTTTACTTATGTTTAAATGGATAGATAGATAGATAAAGTGGTAGATAGAATAAATATATATATATAGGTTTTAGAAATACGATTAAAGTTTCAGTAAGAATTGGGGTACTAGTGAAAGGTTATAGAAGTCATGTCTGATCTCCTCCCACGTATCAAATGACATATCAAAAGTAATCAAAGTTCAGTATGGGAGAAAAGTTCAGTACGGGGCATGAAAAAAATAGGAGGAAAAAGGTACACTTTTTGGTAAAGCTGTTTGCTGCCTCTAACATCTAAATTGCTCCCTCCGTCAGTCTCAGGGCATGTTCTGTACCTTTACCTTTGAGGGAACTCCAACAAAGACCCGCGCTGTGAATCTTTACATGGGAGAAACCGGAATTTATGTAATCGTGGTTTCATTTTTGCTGTTTAGACAACCTGCCTCCTGTGTTCCAGGCCCCCTCCAGCCAGCTGCTGACATTTATTGGTGAGAATTTTGTTTACCAGTTAATAGCAGCGGATCCGGAAGGGTCAGCTGTGCTATTCATCTTAGAGGCTGGGCCACAGGATGCCAGGCTCTCTCCTGCTGGCCTTCTAATCTGGAAAGTTGATTCAGAAGAAACTCAGACCTTTGAATTCACCGTGTCGGATGAATGCAATGCACAGAGCAGATACTCCATTGAGGTAAGGAAATGAACACTTAAAAGGAAAAACAAAACAAAGGTGTTTATCATGTCAGTGCTTTGGTGCAATTGTCATTATCGCCAATAATTTGTTACTGTCCCGAAAACTAAGAGTTCAGCTATTTCCTCATAACTGTATATTATCCAGCACAGCAATAATGATCAATTAATGGAAAAAATATATCTGGGAACATAGAAACTATATATACAAGGAACAAGAAAGAGTGCTATTGATTGCTGTTTGAAAGAACACTCTTGCAGAGCCTTTTAATGGTTCATTAATCTGCTTTAAAATTCACATTCTGCATTTGGATTGCAGAAAAAAGCATATAACATAAAAGAACAAGTTTTAGCTATAAAAGGGAGATTATAACTCATTCTCAATGATATTTTTAGAGGGTGTCTTGCTCTCATGTCATTACACCACACTTTAAGTTTCTTGGCAGAGCTCGTGCATTGCTTTGTCTTTATTGTATAGCTTAACATTAATCCTGTGATAGGACGAGCTAATAAAGCGGGATGCAGACTCTTGACATAAGAACGGCTTTGTGAAGAAAAGATTTTTTTCTTAAAGATTCCAATTTTTACTCATTCAAACCACTGTCGTCAAAAATAACCAACCTGCTGAACCCACACAGCAAAGGGGAAACCGGAGTCTAGATATGGTTTTAAATGCAAACATTTCAAACTAGACCTGGGTTTAACTAGGTGAGATAACACGGAGGTTTGAATATGTCGAAATGCTGTTCTTGTGCATACGTAAAATAAAACTGTGGACCTCTCTTCCCTGAAGACCAGCTAAGGAATTCCACAATCATGTTCCTGCCTGGGAGCCATTTGTAATGTGAAACAGTAAGGAGGGCAGGCAGGCAAAGAGAAAAGATTTTTCATTTCTTCTTTGAAGAATAAAGAACAAATTCTGCCCTCAGATGCTAAGTAAGAACTGCTGTTGTAGCAAATAGGATTCTTTTTTCTTATAAGAAGTTAGAATGTGCCCCCAAATGATGGAAAAAAAAATCCCTTTAAAGTCAAGCTTTCAGTCAAATAAATAAGTATGCTGAGTATGAGACCATCTATCTAGACAAAAGAAATTGGTTAGAAATAAGTTTTCATAATACTAGATAAGATGTTTGCACTGCAAATCTGTCCCTTCCTAAAGGGTAACAATATACCTCTCAGCTGTGATTAATTGCAGGAATCTTACCACATCTCCCTGTTGCCTTCCTCAGGTTGGAGTGAAGCCCTGCAGCTGCCTCAATGGTGGAACGTGTGTTACCAATATTAAATTCCCTCCAGGCCTTGGTGAATACCTGTGCTTATGTCCAAATGGATTTGATGGAGAATTTTGCCAGGAAGATATTAACGACTGCAAATCAAACCCCTGCGGCAGCGGAACATGCGTGGAAAGTGTGGATGGCTACTTTTGTAAATGTCCCCCTGGTTTGGGAGGTAACACCTCACTGTTTGCACCTCTGATTTAACTAGAGGGGTATATTGTGCTACAGGATGTTTTGAGCGCAGCATGACCACAAGCATCTGTCAAATGGGCTACCTAAGCCTCCTCTTCTGCTCCCATGGCTTAGCTTTAGACAGAGAGGAAATGTGCAAAACCACCTAATTATCAATGCTCAAGGAAGGAAAAACGACCAAAACCTCTGTGATCCTGAAATGATCACTCAAGCCGTGAACCCCCCTGATCTCAGTTTCCACCTGCTTATTTCTCATGGATTTTCCATCCGTAAGATGAGCAGGGAGAAGACTTAGTGGAAGAGGGAAAAGGCAAAGATCCAGGAACCATTTGCACTCCGCAGGATTTTACTAAATTAAGGCAATGAAAGAAGTGAGAAGGGATGATTTTTCTAGGTCTAGGAAGGAGAAGCAGATAATGGAAAACATGCAAAAATAAATTGTCCTTTAGTCCCACTTGAAGCTTCATTAAATTTAAGCATTAGAAAACCACAAACCTATTAGGTTGTCAGACGTGCTGATGGAACAAATCTAACCTTTTAAACTGTTCAGGGCAGGCCATAGTATAAAAGATGCAGGGAAGAGGGATAATCGCTGCACCAAAAAAGGTTCTTTTAGAAAAGCAGAATGAAAAGCACGAAGAGTTGGAGAATGAAATGCAGTGAGGCCAAAGAGGTGGATGCAAGACATACAGTGCAAAGAAGAAAACCTGAAATGTGAGGAGAAAGAAAAGCATCTAATAAAAAACGCAAATGAGGATAGAACATGTTGGTACCTATCATGCAAGTTACAGTCACCTTCACTGCATTCAGAATGTCTGTGAATGATCCACACGCATGAAAAAGCACTTGTGACAGCACGTGGACATCTCCCCCGCGCTCGGCAGGCTGGAACCAGCAGAGCCAGCCTCTCTGCTGTGTTAAGCTTCTGGAGTTTGGCTGAGCTGAGTCACTGTTGGGTCTCACAGAGTGCCTACCACCTCCTCCAAGCTGGGACCCACGCTCCAGCTGTGTGTAACACCGCTCGCTTCCAACATAACAGAGTTTCACACTGGCCTAAACATGCCTTCTCCTGGAGCTTCACAGAAGTTAGGGTCCTTTCATTTGCAGTTCAGCTCTTCGGGAGGTACAAGGCAAATCTGAACATACAGGACTTGAACAGGATTTCTGAACCTGGCTCTTGCTTAGCTTTGCAGGCAAAAGGCCAGGGAAAATAAGAGTCATGGGAAAGTAAAGACATTGTGTTGCTTCCCATTCTCGTCAAATTACTCTTCTGCAAATGCAAGGTGCTAACTGAAACTGCGTTAGAACATCTCTTGGATCAGAACCATTTCAAAAGCAGAGTGAGAAAAAAACACCTTAAGCTAAGCTCAGATTTCAGTCCTTGAACCTGTCAAAAACCCTACTCTGTTCACATATGAAAGCATAAATGAATTCATGAGAACCATAATATTGGCTGGTGTGCAGTGTTATAGATTTGAAAAATCCAGTAGAAGTAACATCAAATGCAAGTAACTACTACTGCTTATAGTGTGTATATATGGAAGAAACTTAATTATAAATAAAAGCAATGAACAGATTTTACTCAATGAGTGCATACAGGCAACAAGGTACCATTTCTGCCTTTCAGCAGTTCATGAAACCTTTTTTGTTTTGGTCATGTGGGACTGCAAGTCCAGATTTCATTAACTATAAAATTCCAGCAGAAATAAAAAATAAAAAACAGTCAGAAGTGGAAGCTCAGAAAAATGGCCGGAAAGATGTATGACACCTAGGCAGTATTGAATCCAGATAAAGTTATCAAATAGCCAAAGCCTGCTGCTATCCAAAGCGTTTGTGCCAACAAAGACTCTACCGATGCAAGAACACGCAAGCCTAAGAATGGAGAATAAAGTTAGAAAATGAAAGTTTGATCAAAACATAGAAATCCCCTAATCAAACAAACATAGGCAGAATGTCTTGAATCCCCCTGGAAATAACGTTCCCATGAGCGCAGATAAATTTGGGATCCTTTTTGGCTGTATTTGGTTAAATACTTGGAAATATACGATGAGAACAATTCTTAATTTCCTGTAAGGAGGTGGATTAAATGAATAAAAAGCAATATAATTCCATGAGTTAATAACTTCAGTGGATCTGCTCGTGTTGTTTGATCATTTCACACTGCTGCCCTTTTCGCTTTATGCAGTGTTGCACATAGATGGGGTGAAATCAAGCTCTATTATTCCACATAAAAGTCTGTTATAGTTACAGTGCATTGTTTTCAAATTCACATGGAGCATATTCTGAAATGTCATTCTCATTCTTACACAAACAGTAAAGAATTAAGTATCCAGCACTTCAAAATAGCACACTTGAAAGCAGCATAAAGCTGACTCTAGAGACAAGGGCACAGGACACCTTGGTGGCCAGAGAAACACAGTTTTCTTGAACCCTTAATTCTTGCCAGGTTAAATAAACGCCCATTGTTTTTGCTGTTCTTCCATCACCAAAAATGCTNAAAAAAAAAAAAAAAAAAAAAAAAGTATGATTGAGTGAAACAGGAATATATCTCAAAGTTTTAATAGCAGGTGAAAAATTATAAGCAAGTGGAGCTGAAAGCCAGCTGGGAAGTAGGTGATTTTACTTCAGGGCAGGTTCTGTGACAACAATAAAAGCTCATCCATGATGCTGTGTTTATGTCTCAATTCCCCAGAAAACCATCAATAATCTAATGAGAAAGCAAAGCTATGCTGCTCAAGTGACAGCACCACTTCAGCGTCAAATCTTTACAAATGATAATGAACAGATAGTAGAAACAAAAAGTTAACTCTTTTGAGAGCTTCCCAGCCACCATTGCAAGAGAAGCAGCAGCTGCAGAGGGAACACAGTGTGTTGCTAATTCAAGCAATTCAAGTGCATCCGTGTATCCCAGGCAATGCAAGGGTATAGTGTAGCAATGGGAACAAGCAGGGAGAGAAGCCATAGGAGAATCTGAGAGAAGGATGACTCCAGAATTATTGCTGCTTTAAATGTCTGCAGAGACTTATACACATTTATCTCATCAAGTGTTCAAAGTTCATTCATTTTTTCTTCGACATTATTAACAAGGTAACAAGAATTCCTGTTGTTTCTTCTTTTGGCCACTGAAAGCAAGAACATCACCCACATGAGAACAGAACTCAGCCTTGATAACTGTATCTCAATCACAAAACCTTTCTTTCCCCGTGGGAAACAGGAGACCTGGTCACCGGGACATGGACAAGGCTGAGGTACACAACAACTTTTTTGCCTCAGTCTTCACCAGCAAGTGCTCTAGC
>RSEF01000007.1:35911693-35928726 GCA_003993805.1 Himantopus leucocephalus | reverse complement strand
AAGAGCAACTGACATCATCTACCTGGCCTTGTGCAAAGCATTTTGCACTGCCCCACACAATATCCAGGTCTCTAAATTGGAAAGACACGGATTTGACCAATGGGCCACTTGGTGGATAAGGAATTGGCTGGATGGTTGCACTCAAATTGTTGCAGTCAATAGCTTGATGTCCAAGTGGCGAGCAGTGACAAGTGGCATTCCTCAGGGGTCGGTATTGGGACTGGTGCTGTTCAATATCTTGATCGGTGACATGGACAGTGGGATTGAGTGCACCCTCAGTGTTTGCTGATGACACAAAGCTGTGTGGAGTGGTAGACATGCTGGAGGGAAGGGATGCCATTGAGAGAGACACTGACAGGCTTGAGAGGTGGGCCTTTGTGGACTTCATGAATTTCAACAAGGCCAAGTGCAAGGTCCTGCACACAGATTGGGGAAATCCCAAACACACATATAGGCTGGGCAGAGAATGGATTGAGAACAGCCCTGGGGAGAAGGACTTAGGGGTCTTGGTTGATGAGAAGCTCAACATGAGCTGGCAAGGTGCACTGGCAGCCCAGAAAGCCAACTGCATCCCGGGCTGCATCAAAAGAAGTGTGGCCAGCAGGTTGAGGGAGGCCCCTCTACTCTACTCTCGTGAGACCCCACCTGGAGTATTGCATCCAGCTCTGGAGCCCCCAGCATAAGAAGGACACGGACCTGTTGGAGTAGGTCCAGAGGAGGGCCACGAAGATGATCAGACGGCTGGAGCACTTCTGCTATGAGGACAGGCTGAGAGAGTTGGGGTTGTTCAGCCTGGAGAAGAGAAGGCTCCTGGGAGACCTTAGCTGCTTTCCAGTACTTAAAGGGTGCCTACAGGAAAACTGGGGAGGGACTCTTAATCAGGGAGTGTAGTGATAGGATGAGGGGTTTTAAACTGAAAGAGGGGAGATAAAGATATAAAGAAGAAATTTCTCACTGAGGGTGGTGAGGCAGTGGAACAGGTTGCCCGGAGAAGCTGTGGCTGCCCCATCCTTGGAAGTGTTCGAGGCCAGGTGGGGCTTTGAGCAACCTGGTCTAGTGGAAGGTGTCCCTGCCCATGGCAGGGGGGATTGAACTAGATGATCTTGAAGGTCCCTTCCAACTCTAACCATTCTATGATTCTATGATTTTATGTACCATTGATTAATATGAAATCATCGGGGGGGAAGATGGAATTATAATTTGATTTCACTTTTCAGGAAACTGAAAAAACACCCCAAGATTTGTCCATGGTGTATTATAACCATCGAGTCCCTAAATGAGGTTGCCTGTTCCTGTAGAGGTAACTTAATGTGAACACAGTCAAAAAGCTCTCTGCATCCGTAGGTGGTCGGCTACTCTTGAGGCATAAAAGGACTTTATCTTCTCAGCCAATTTCCCATGCGGGGATGGCGAAACAGATATTTCAACCTTGCAACCCGAAGATCTTTTATTCCTATTATTTTTATTTGTACTGTAGCAGTGCCAAGAGAATTGAGACTCCCTTTTGTTGCAGTGCACTGGAGGTCGTGCAAACAGAATAATTGACACTTCTTGTTGCAGATAGTTTTCTGTCCATTTCTGCTGCTTCTTTAGCAACCTTCAGCCAAGTTTCAGACTTTGCAAACATTTGTCCTCATACTCAGATAGATTATTATGCCCAAATTGATCAGATACTGTTTAAAATCAAATCTCTCTGAGTGAAATGAAATGCGTGCAAAGTTCCACCTTTATGTTACAAAAATCAGTCAAAAGACTGAATTTTAAAATTCAGCTTATTACTTACGGTGTTCCTTTGCTTTTTGTAATTCTCTCATCTTTGAAATTTTAAAGCCATCCCTTTGCAGTAAAAATAGAGTATGTAGGAGGGAGGAGAGGGGACAGAGGGAGAAGTGCTGTTATTACTGAAACTGGGAACTTCATTCCTACTTTCATTGTCTATGGTAGCATGTTTAGTCTTTATATGATACTCAGAGAAAGAAAATAATTACTAATCTAATCAGAGGGTAACTCATTCAATATTTTCCAAAATGTGATGTCTAACAATTTCCCAATGCGTCATCGGAAAGCAGTATCAGGGAAAAGCAGCCTGATGCTACGAATGTGCTAATTAAATTATACAACAGAAATATTAATCCAAAATGTAACAAGAGAGGAAAAAAGTATGATAATCCCTGTGATACTATGTCATGTCCAACTTAAATAAAAGAATCAAGAAGCATGCAAAACCAGAACAACTTAGCTTGAGATGGCACCAGAAAAGGGACATGGCTTTTGCACTGCTTTTCTTTTTTTTTTCCACAGGACAATGCAGACATGAGAAGATGATGTCACTCGCTTTTTTAGGCAGCTCAATCAACAGAGACTTCAATCTGAGACTTTTACATGGAGATGCTATTTTAACTTGAAAGGAGTAGTGGAAGCTATCTGAAATGCTGAAGCAATGAGAGATTGTGTTGTAGAAGATTAATGACAATGTTCCGTTTTTCTTATCCTGTAATTCACAAAATCATAGAATCATAGAATCATTTAGATTGGAAAAGACCTTTAAGATCACTGAGTCCAACACTAACCTAGCACTGCCAAATCCACCCCTAAACCATGCCCCTAATTCGTTCCACTGTGACAAATTTCTTTTTTGAAGAAAAAAATATTCTTTCATAATAAAGCTGAATATCTGAGATGGAACAAGCCTTTCTGTACCTTGTGGTATGTCTTCAAGTAGGTATCCCGACTCTCCAGAAGGTGTCCCAATCTCCTTGGGTATTCCTACAAGGGACAAAGGGCATGCCTTGATAGAAGTGATATGGGCTAGTTTACAACCTGCTATCAGAGCTGCATATTCTGGTAACCAGCAATAGCCAAGCAAGTTTTGTCAAGTGCCCAGAGACAATAGCACGCATGCACGAAGCCTGAGGGAGTTTTTAACAACATTATACATGATTACTCTGCATCATTTGCTGTTCAGATAGTCATTTTAACTTTTGGGTCACCTTCCCCTATAGGTGTCCATTAAATCATCCAGAGTTGTGAATTTGAATACCAATTACGTCAAGGGATTTTTAAAACCCTATTTCCAAAATCAGCAATAGTCAAGACGCATTGTTTTGGGTTCAGATCCTATAGTAAGCTTATCATCTTTACACCATCACTGTGGCTCAGAGACATTCTCAGAAGGTTTCTTCAAATTTTAATTTTAAACAGAAAAAAATGTTTTTTTAAAAAAATCTAATAATTTTGTAAGCTTCAGCCAGAGTCTATCAAGCTGGTTCACAATAAGCTGTGAGTTATGGGAAATTCACACAGAAACGAAAAGCACAATAGGTCAGTACACGGCTCTTCATATCCAAAAGCCAAAATGGTGACATTCATTGACTTCTTCATATATGACAAAGATATCACATAAACAGGACAACAAAAGCAGCAACAAAGATGTGAAATGCAGGGGAAATAATTTATTTAACATGCACAGTTTTCTACAAGCAGTAGTCTCAAGTTCAGCACTTCTGGTGCCAGTAACAACAGTAATAAACAGTGTGATAAAAGCAAGTTTAAGTGAGACAGTGGGGAATTTGGCTCCAACGTGAGTGACATACCCTGTAATGAGTTTACAGCTGAGAAGTAAGCCGTACTCTGCTTCAGCATTTGAGCTGAGGAATAAACAGGGAATCTTTTCTGATTATTAACCTCCCCTTTGTTTTGCCACAGGGCTTACTTGTCAGGAAGACAGGAATGAATGTGAAGAGAGTCTTTGTTTTCCTGGAGTGTCTTGTATGAACACCTTTGGATCATATGCATGCGGAATTTGCCCCAGTGGGATGGAGGGAAATGGTAAAACTTGCAAATGTAAGTGTTTCACATGATTTATTTTAATAGATGGGGGGAAAAATGGGTTCAATTCTAGTACTATTATCCTTAATTGAGTACTTTGCCATTTGCTTCAAGTACAGACCTTTAAATATACAAAGTAGGCTATTGTCATGTTATATTAATACAGATAATTGCAAATTGATCTCTGTTTGCTGTTTTTCACTGCAGTTTAGTTTCATTTTGATTAGAATGAACACCGTAGTATATGAAAAAGTATTTTCCAGATGCCAGCTAGAAAATTTGTTAAGGACGTTCCCCACGTTCTCCATGATTTCACTCCTAAATATATCATCCACTGACAAGTACTTGAGGAGCACCCCCAGGATTACTTTTGTTTTGGGCAAACGCTGTGTAAGCAGGATGTAGGGTAAGAGGAAGAAGGTCCATGTGCAAATCCTTCACATCCTTTCACCTCTGTTTGCAAGGTGGGCTTTCATCAGAGGATGCAGTCCACAGCTGCTGAGCTAATGCTTGGTGTAAAGTCATGCCAACTAGTGAAGGAAATGGCTAGGAACAATTTTACACCTGCGAGTATTTTCTTCTGGGCAAGAGACTCTTTAGTAGGGAGACTACACCGACTTTGTACTCTGCTGAGACCTTCCCAGTGCACAGCATGCGGCCAACTCACATGCTGCTTGCATCAGTCATATACACACAAATCTTCTCAAAAAATAACATTTGGTTGGCCAGAAGGAGAGAAATCAACACTTGAAGTGCTTCACTTTTGTTTGTTGGTGTTTCCAAAGAAATCCGAGAAGCAAAAAATACGGATATTAGCTGTGGAGATATTAACTTTTCCTCATACTGACTACCAAAAAGAAAAAAAACTCTGATGTAGAAAGACTCAGTTGTAACTGCAGGATCCTGGAACCAGCTGGGTTGTCTTCGCCAGGTTTAAAAAATATCACTTCAATCATATTGCTGAATGTCTGTACAGAATGGGAGGGTTTTTGCTGTATTATTTGGCCAGATTGGTTATTTCAAAGTGAATTTGCATCTGTTTCACTAATGCCTATTTTTTATAGCTACTTTGGCCAATGAAAGAAGGATATACAAAATAATTCCTTTTTTTTTAAATAGGTCAGAAAAGTAATTTCTTTCTTTGCATTTTTTTAATGACAGAAAATTTTCCCTATTTCTGAAATGCACATTTATTAGAAGGAATAAACCTGAGGGCTTGCGTGTCCACCCAAAATAGGATAGAAATCATTCTGTGTGGTTCTGATATACAGACTTAATATACCCACTCATACTCCCCTTGCTGAAGCAAATATAAAGGCTTCTGGGAGGAAGGAGAAAACTGAAGTAACTTTATAGCTATTAGAGTGGGCTATAGCTCATTGCTTTATTTAATGTATGTAAAAAGTCATAGTCTCAGGCTTTATTAAGAGTACAGAATATCCAAGACACCCAGGGCAGGGTTGTTTAGCTCACAACGTATATCCACGTAGACTTCATAATCCCTAATCTGTTCAAGAAATTATCTTAAAAAATATGCAGAAATAGACTTCATAATCCCTAATTCGTTCAAGAAATTATCTTAAAAATTATGCAGAAATCAATATTTTTTAGAGTCTCCACCAACCAATTTTCCTCTTTCCATCCACGTATACTCTGTACAGGTATTTTGACAGCTCCAAAGTTTGCAGCTGAACTACCCGAAGCCAACAAACACACACAACATAGTTTCAGAAAGAAGCTTCCAAGGAGAGGCAGGAATCGGGCAGAGCACAGGTCCCTGGTGTAGTGTAGCATCTTCATCCGAGCAGCAATGCTGTCTAATACACTGGGACCTGTGGCCTTTTCGCTGCCCCTAGCTCAATAAAAGACGACTGTGCATATTAAGCGTGTCTCTCAGACAAGCAAAGTTCAGTGATTTTGGGCACAGTAATTTTTCCTATGTTTGTGTTGAAGCTTTGCTGCATGTCAGCAGCTGACTCACCTGATTTGCCTTATTTGCTTGATGGTTGCCTTCCAGAATAAACTTATGTCAGGTTATCTGATTTGCTGTTACTGTTGCTTTTTATCATCAATCACAGCTAAGCTCTAACACCTTGTTTCCTTGTCTCCGTGCTTTCTTTTCACAGCCGTGTTTGCTGCTGACATTACCAAAGCTTTAAGCGCTGAAAAAGGCAATGGCAAAGGTGATTTCAACACGACCGAGGTTAAGCAGCAACTTCAAGCCTTAGAGGCAAAGGAGTCTCCTGTAATTAAGAATTTTAGCCTAAGGGATAGACATGGTATGTATACAAGGATGTGAAATCCTTTTCAGTTGCTGCAGTTTACCTATTCAGGAATCATATATTTTACCATCATAACAGTAAACATAAACTAGCAGTTTATAATACATCATAAAAAGACAGAGTTAAAAATCAAACCCCCCCTTAATATATCAGACCGGATTGCTGCTAAACAATTTTACATGGGAAGAGAGCCATGGCAGCAACAGCAATCAGAGTGGTCAGGCTTAACCAGAAATCACCTCTCTTCTGAGCTAGAACAAAATCACTCCAAATCTTAGTGATCAATGGAAAGCGAGATGATAAGAATGACAGCTTATGCCAACCTGCCATCGCCAAGTGACGCTGACATTTTATTTCAGCGTTTGACAGGCAGTCACTGAATTCAGACTGAGTTTTGAGCACAAGCGAAGATCGACTCTGGAAGTATGAACTTGACCGTGGCAGCCGCGTTCCCCCAGAGCGGAACGCTACAGCACTCTCTAACAGGGCTGCGCACCGGCGTGCTGCTTCAGTTCGCCCAGTTCTAAAGGGTATTGCAGTTGTAGTTGATTTTCTAGTGAAAGCAGGGAGCGGAAGAATTGAGACTGGACATGTCTGTTGTGGAGGGGAATATGTAAAAGAAAAAATTATTTCTTTTCCCCCACCTTCTTTTGTATACCTGTACGTGGCCGGCCAACAGCTAACCAGAAAGCGCCTCACAGGTGACCATCGTAACGCTGTAGGCAAGGTGCAAGAAAAATGCTGAAAATACTCAAGAATCATGATGGAAACCTCACTGGAGGCAGTTAAAAAAGATCTACAATCATCATTAAGATTTTATTCATCATCTGTTCTCTATCTTGACAGTATTACATACTTCTCAGGCGGTTCATATACACTGATTTTTCAGTGACATCATAATTGATAAAATATTATATACTACCAGAGTGTTAAATTTTGCACGTAGTTTTAAGATAATTAAAGTAGTCTCCTGTCATATAAGGTTTGACACATTAAGGATGATTTCTAGATCAGAAACATTTCACAGTGTATTTTTGAAGGTAGGGTATATGTGCCGTAAGGTTTGATGATTACCTTCCAATTATGAAAGACAAAAGGATGTTGAATAATACAGTTTCTTACTCAGTTAATCTTTCACTTATGCTGAAAATTACAGTTTCTATATTATCCATGATAAATGCCAAACAACTTTGAGTAATAAGCTTGAAAACATGTAATTAGAGTACTAATAAATCTCGCTTTAATGAGAAACAGCTGTTCTGTTACACTGTGCCTACAGGACATTCTCATGTTTGGCTCAAGCTTTGGGAACATTCTGCATTAATTAGATTTTAAAGGAATAAAAGCAGTTATAAAGCTTTGGTTGGGCTCAGGCAGTCACTGCTTAATTTTATATATGCATTTGGTTTGAGAAATTACAAATAAACATGCTTGAAATCCCTTCTTTTTTAGGCCATGCAGCACCACTGTCACATATTACCACCTGCGCCAACAGGCCATGTTTTCCCGGAGTGTTATGTTTTGATCGGAAACCTCCTTACGTTGGATATGTCTGCGGCCGATGTCCAGCAGGTTTTTTTGGAAATGGTCGGATCTGTACCAAAGTCCCCGGACCAGGTACTTTCTAATTTTTAGAATTTTAAAAAGGTTTTGCGTACAAAGGCTGTAAGAAAACACGCGCTAATGCAGCATTGCAATACAATGTACTTTATAATCAAACACTGAAGGCTTTTTTCTTTCACTCTTACCTGATGAGCAGCTACCAGGTCTTATTTCAGGAATACTTGGCTCTGTGAGTTGAAATTCAATAGATTAACCACCTCGTTTGCCACTAGGGAGAATTCTTCACAACAGGACTTACTAGGTGGTATGAATCACCACATCTATATTTCTGCCACTGCACTGGCATAGGACTTCAAAACATGTTTCCTCCTCTGTCAGATCCGAATATGACACATGCCGGTATCACTCCGCTTTCCTTCTTTCCTAATTCTTTTGCTGCAAGGCATCTGTTCTCCAAGGTGACCTGTGAAGATGATAATATACAAAGTGTCATGTAAGAACAACTATACCAACAACTAAACGCAACAGATAATTAAAGCATTTCAATAGTATCTTTCGTGCCCTGAGCAATAATCTACCTTAGGGAACTCTGAAGCTCAGCTGGTCCCATTAATCTCTGAGGACTGATCATTAGAAAAGGTCTTCTGCTGTGATAAAAGACAAGTTGGGTCCTGACCTCAGGCAGAAAGTGGCAATAGCATAGCAACCACTCATCAGTCATCCGACCCTGCTTTCTCAATGAAATTCTCATAATTCAATGTATGGTTCTCTAGGGACAGTCAGGATGGCTGTCCCCTTTTTACTGCACGGAGTGATTTGCCAAGAGAACTCATGTTTATTCCTTAATAACAGTAGTTACTCGGTTAGATTCCCTGGTTTTCTTATAAATCTTTTTCTGAAGTACTCAAGACAGAGTGGCTTGAAACCTGTCAAATTGTCCCTCAACCTCCTACACTTGACAAACCCACCTTCACTCCCCGTTCGGTATCCAAATCAATGACTGTTACCTTAGTGTTGTATTTTAACGCACGCTATCAAAGCAGAAGCAATTTTACTGCTTAGTGTAGGTATCATCCAATCTCTTTGAACTATAAATTGATTTTAGCCAGTTTGCTGAATCTAAAGGTCACAAAAATAAATCCAACATTTTTTCTTTTCCTAGCAATGAGCATGTACAGTGTATTACTTACTTTGTCAGAGTCACTAAGTCCGCTATTGACTCCTCTATAACTTTATGAAGCTGTAAAAGCAGTTGAGCAAAAAAAAAATAAATCATTGTGCATATAAATAAACTAACATTTCTCTTATTGCCCAAAGCTGCATCTTGTCATTAATGGGATAATGGGATACACATTGTACACCCCAAAGGTCATTTAAATGCTCTGGAGTAGAACATATAGTCTACAGCTGTAGATATTGGTACAGTAAATCAGACACACTTACATTGTGCTTGTATAAATATTAACCAATAAATTTGTGTATGTTCTAAAAAGGGAAGCGTAGACAGTAGTTGCCATTTACTTTGATTCATACCTGTCATACACAACTCCAGGCTAGACTGAAGAAATATCCCAAGTATCAGGATCTGAAACTAATACATGCTTCTTTCAAAAGCAAGTTATACGTCAGAGGCTGGGGGGTTGTTTTTCTTTTTCCTCTCAAATACGCAAACTGAGTCTGGGTCTTCATGCCACAAATGTGGCCGTGCAACCAGCTTGAGCGCTTCGGGGAGGGAATGAAGAGCAGTTATTATTTGTGCCATCAGAGCCTTATATTCACTCGTGTGAATTATATCACAATATAAACGATGAGAATCTTGTGCCTCAAGGTTAAACGAGAGTAGTCATTTGTTTTAATATTTAGAAATGAAAGCAATTGCTGCAGCTGTACGAGTGTCGTAATTTATGACCAAAATGATTGGTTTAACTTTCTTTCCCATGCGCTTTGCTAGTTCAAGCAGAAGTATTGTATAGCATTGATGATTAAAAGATATCAGACAAAAAAGAATGAACTTTCAATTAAATTTATGTACAGTTGTGGATTACGGTTATTGTGAAATCATCCCTGTTAGAATAATAGCTTCTCTCCCTTGTAACTTATGGTATCAGTCTTCAAATGAGACAGAACAAATCCTCTTCAGCTTGATACAGTGCTTGTGAAGGTACTGAGATTATGAGCCACTTTTTTCCAACTCTAGTAATTTTAATCTAAAAACACTCTTGCTAATCCCTATTTTGTACTTTTATTGGCTGCTTTTGACATGGAGTTATACCCAATTGTTGTGATTTAAGGATTAAAGGATAAGTATTTTTTCATATAGAAACCACAAAAATTACCCAACTGCCTTTGTAAACCATTGAGGAGAAAAAATATGCCAGAAGAAAATTGTTTCCTAAGTCAGTGTTTGATGAGCTGCACCCAAAAGTCCTTCAATTTTGATTTATAATCAACAAAGTACCATTTCCTCAGCATTGATATGTGATAGGTATTAATCATTTTATATACTTGACTTACTGCAAACTGTGTAACTCCACAAATAGGTTTCTGAGCTATATTTACCTGCTCTGCCAACAATGCAGGACCTCATTCTGTGGTCACTTACGTGTTTTACCTGGTTTATATCAGTAGTTTGTACTGGTTTAAGTCTACCAGACTTGGCTGCAATTGTTTTTGAAGTACATCACATTAGTCTTAGGGAAAAACATCACCAATAACAAAGTTGGTATGGAGTTTCATATATGTAAAGGGAAATTATTATTTTTAAAAATACGTTCTCATATCAGAAACAAAAACTTATTTCTTTCCCTTCAAAATCCATAAAGCAGGTATCCTGCCTTTTTAAAAAAAAATTACTAGCAGGATCAAAAGTCCCTTAATTTTGCTGGCATTGAATAAAGAGGAAAGTCTAAGGAATTTAAAACTGCCACTGGGCACATTTTGCATTTATATAAAATATCTGTTAACTTTTTGATACAAGAGGCAGATCTTTTAAATCAAACCATGCCATATCATTGGTCACATTCTTGGCACAAGGAAAATGAATATATCCTGATGGGGGATGCTGGTGATGCTACTGCATGTTGCAATATTAGTTCCCGTCAGACTCTACTGGTATTTCTCTGGACTAGTTTCATCACTCACAGTCACAGAGATACCCATCTGTTTACACTTCCTTTAGCAGGTTAGAGAGGTTGGTGTCATCGCAAAAGATTTATTTTTTGCCTATTAATAAATCAGCATTTTTACTGGACAAAGCAGAGCCACATCCATCACCAATAAAAGATTGTTTGTTCAGAGCCAGCGCTTACTGCCTCTCCTGGTTTTCGGAGCTGAAGATCAAGGGAAAGGATTATTTTATGATCTCTGTAATCGAGTGCTGCTTCCCCAATCTGAACACCACTGCTAGCTCTCCTGCCATAGCAGTTAATTTGCAGTATTGTGGATATTTGGCACTTGATACACTTTTGTATGTGCCAGCTATTTGTTATGTTTATGTACTTTACACGATTCCAGTATCTGCCCTGTGCTTCTGAATTCACTTTGATTTTACATCAGAGAGACCTCTGTGACCCTCTCATTTGCACCACTGTCACATCAACATCAAGCTATGCATTTAAAAGGAGAATAAAATGTTTTGAATTAAAGGAATGTGTGTGCTTAAATACATAGTGCTCGTTCTAACACCACAGGAACATATCAATCTTAAATTTTACATTCCTAACTTTTAACTTTGCAGTCACTGCTGTCATTATTAGCACTCATCATTCATCACTGTCCATGAAAAATAAATAACTCCAGTAAGAGCTTTGGTCACCAACCCAAGGTCTCACCTCTGGAGCTAACCACAGGAGTGGGGACCTCTTACTGCCTGGAACAAGTCAAATGATTTTGCTTCAAGAGATGGCTGAAGAACATAATGGACTCCTTTCATCTCTTATCTAACAGAATTGATGAATTTGCATTAAAAAGATCAAGGCCCAGATTCCAGTCTCTCTTACAGCAGTGCAAATCGTAAGTGATTCCATTAAATGAACAGCATTACCCTAATGGAGTGAGCCGAGCACTGTTCCTGGAAGACACATCTTAAAACCTGTTAAGGCAGGCACATCACACACAGAACTTTTAAATATGAAATCTGCATGTACCAATAGGTGTAGATAAAACGCACACACTTTTCAGCATTCAACGGGTGCTTTGTAATGAGTAATTAACCAGTCTTGATTTAGTTTACGGAATGAGTTACGAGGCTCACTGCAAGGCAGGAATATTTTGATGCTGCAGTCCTGAGCTGTGAAGTTGTCTGAGATCCTTGCAAAGAAGGCATAACAAAAATACAGAATAAACAGTAAATAACGCTCTGATTTGCCTCTGTGTGGTAATAGCCCTCAGCTATTCTGGTGGGCTCCAAAACCGGGAAGCATTGCATCTCAATGCCATGGCTTCCAGCTCCAAGCTCTGACTCAGGACATTGATATTCTGTCCACAATTCATCTTTGGAATTTATGGTGGAAGTTGCTGATTCCTTTTGTAAACTATGTTTCAGTGTTTCTAGTTTGTGTATTTCAGGAAAAAATGAACATTTTTTCAGACTAACCAGTTATGATGTAATGATGTCTCCTTCAAGGGGTGACGTGATGAAATGGCAACTGAAGTGGCATTAGAAATGCCACGCAAAAGGCATTCCATATAAATTTGGACTCATGAAAGACACAGTTTTGCAAATGGCATACCAGTAATCTTCACACGAGGCCAGGATCAAGCTGGCGTTTTGGACATAAGCTGCGACCCTTTCCTGCCCTCTGAGTATGTAATTGCCACTGAAAATCCACTCCCGTACTTGTCAAGACAGAAAGGGAATCTGAGAGTCTTTCAGATGGCTTTCTCCTCCTTAGGGATACCTAATAAAATATTAAGCATTTTCAGAATAATATCAACAGAGGGCTATACAGTACACGCTATGACCCAAACATAACAACTAAAGTAGGCACGGTGGGAAGAATATGTTTAGATAATTTAAAAGATAAACGGTTTCCAGCTTCACTGATCCATATACTCTGTCAATCCAGAATTTGTTAAGTGCTTCCAATACAGATGATATATTTAGGAAATGATGTAGCTCAGCAATAGAAGACCAATGAAGCCCAAGCCATAAAACCACTAGGGAAGAGGACTCGGCTATATGCCATGAATAATATTTACATTCAATCAGAACATCAAGTACAGATTACATTTCTCTCCTACCAAGAATGTGCCATCTTTTGCTTAAGCAATCACTGTGCCATCATGACTTTTAAGTGATAATAACAACTCAGTCTCCAACAAATAATCTACGGAGGATACAGGCCCTGTAGTTTTTTACATTGACAGAAGAGAGAGCAAGATTATCTCCTCTTAAAATTTCCAAGCTCATTTAATCATCTAGCTATAATAGCACACAGCTTTTAAAGCGAGCCAACCCTGTTTCCACAAATTTGAGAAGATTGCTGTTTTGTTAAAGGCACTTAGAAGCCCTTTAAAACTGTAAGTAACTCTTACTGGACCAACATCCCGGCCTCATTAAAGCAACACAAGAGTTTTGCCACTAACTGCAAAAGCAAAGCAGTTGAAGGAAATGGATTCATAAGCAATACAAAGCACAGCACAGTACAGGGGGTAAAAATAGGTGCGAAATACACAGGCTCATCATTGCTCATGACAAATTTGGCACTCATTCCTTAACATCTTGCTGTTGTTGATGAATAGGTACCTACTGATGTGGTGGCACTCATTCCACTGAACTTGCTTGAAGAATCAGGTGATAGTCACAGCCAATCCATGTGAATTTTGCCCCAAATATTACACGTCACACGTATAGAGCTAGTTAATTTCTGAAGAGACAGAGCAACAGCCCATAGTTAACACAACACAACAGATCCTCTGGCATGCAGGACAGAATGGTCTCTCATGCTGACCATTTCTTAGATTAAGAATTTCATAGAACCATAGAACAGCGCAGGTTGGAAAGGACCTCGAAGGTTCATCTGGTCCAACCTTTGGTTTCTCAAAGAGAATTTATCTCATCTCATATATTATGACAAAAATATATTATGACAAAAATACATGACAAAATGACTTTTGTTTTGTTTAAATTTCTACAGGACACAGTGGGGCAGAAGCGCACACTGGAGAACATCACCAGAGCTCCCTGGTCTGTAAGTGATGTAACAGTTGATAAATCTTTTAAACTACCGAAAAATAAAAGTTCTTACTAAGCGTTTCTCCATGCTAACACACGTAGCTTATGGTATTTATAGAATATTGTCTTCAAAATCTCAGATTTGAATCAAGCTATTGGTTCATGCAATTTTAAATTCTTCTTAAGCTAATGTAATACATCAGAAGAAAGGGAATCCTTAAACGTTCTTCCTTCCTTCATCCCCAAATGCCTCTGGTTAGTTCATAACTTCCCCTTTATATTTGTTTGAATGCAAAAAAGGGGACCTGTTATCTTCTTCACAGCTATTTATTACAGTGTTGAATTCCGGAGTGACCTCGACCGGCTTCAAAATTCTTGCTCCATTAAAAACAATCATTTCCGTAATACATCCTCAGAGCCTAAGAGAGGAAAAGACTAAACATAACGCTGTTGCTAGCTGAAGTGTAACTATCAATTGTCTCTACTTGCTTATCCTAATACTCTTTCAAAGAGAAAACCACAAGCATTATAAAGGAAAGTCTTATGAGACGACTGTCCCCAACATGCTACCATAGAATTTAAAGGGCAGAAGTAAGTTTTGCCAAGAGGTGATGACACCTACGTTTAATAAAGCAGTGAGCTACAGCTAAATAACCACACATCGGGAACTGTTGAATTAACAGCATAGGCTGTTCAGATGGAAGGTAACCTTCAAATTCTGTACTAATGCTGCTTAGCTTCCACTTAGGGATGCCGACCCCTCTTCTAAACCGCAGCCTAAATTCAATGAACATTGTTCATACCCTTGATGCACAACTAAATGGACACACCGTTTATGATCACTAACCTGCTGGCAATAGTGAAAAAAACATTTGGTTAAACTGGACACAAATTAGGAGAACTGACTAAGAACTTTTGTGACATACCATCTGAAAACTTACTATTGAAATTGCCTGCTTTTTGTTTTCTGTATTAGAAAGAAGCTGTAGATAGCTGTCAACCTAATCAGCTGAAATTGTAGAAAATTCCATAAAATGATGATTTCAGTGAGAGTATTTGTATGTGCTTATATGGTATTAAAATAGATTCATTACTGGTCTCTAGCAAGGCATAGTTCAGATTGTTTCTTGGCTTTCATATGTAAAGTAACTCATTTTTCTGTGTTTACAGCCCAAAACAACATAATTATAGTTTTAGATGACTTACTTCTTGAATCCAATAAAAGGAGAATTTCAGTAAAATATTCAAATTTAAGCTATTTTTTCTTTGAAGAAATATTATGGATTTTCTTTTGAAGAAATGTTATGAACTTTCTTTATAATCTATTATTACAGTTCTAAAGGAGTCTACATAGATGTTTCAGAGAAATAGACAGGGACGCTTCAGAGAGGATCTGTCTTGATTTAGCCTAATTTGTATATATCTATCAACCTGTTCAAGCCATGAGAGAGTCTGGAGGCCCATGAGGCATCATCAGATAAGAACACAGTTTTTATTAATTTTTCTGTCTCTCGCAGCACTGAGAAGAAGTAAAATACACTGCCGGTTCCCAAATAGAAAATATAATTTAGTTTTATGAACTCTTTCTTAATACTGCCTTTGTAGCCACTGAAATAATACAGTTGCAGACTCAAATAACTGGAGAAGGTAAAACACAAAGAGGAGAGGTAAAAGTTCAGGCCTGAAAGATGGACAAGGAGTAATGAAAGGAAGGGCAATAAAACAGTGACGAGGGGGTTAAGTGGGTGATCCATGGTGTTCTGAAACACAACTGTACTTCTCCTTCGCTTTCTGCTTTGTTAGCTGGATATTCAGAGGAAAGCACAGGAAGAGCACTTCTAAAAACTGCAGCAGAGAATGGGTTAGACCCAAGGAATGTAAAGGGCACAGAAAGGGATCGAGTAACAAAGGAGCAAGAGGAGCAAGTCTCCTGTGCAAGGGGTGAGAGTAAATCAAACACGACGGAGTTTTTCCCACCCCTAGGAGAGAACTTTTCAATTAAATCTTGAAATAAACCGGAAGGTAGGAGAGGTGTCTGAGAAAACATTTTTTGTTTATCAAAACATAGCTGGTTTGTAAATCCTCATATACAATCCAAAATAGATACTGATAAAGAAAAATATTGATAGAGGAAAAAAAAAAATCCCGGTTTGGGGAGCATGCTCATATCTTTGCAATCAGTAATTCCTACATCGCTTTAAAAAACATTGTCTCCAGTGACCCTGATGTTAAAATTTCTATTGAAAACTTACAGAAAGCATCACAAAAGTAAAAAAAAAAAACAAACCAAACAAACAAACAGAAAAACCCAAACAACAAACAAAGTCTGCAAACAAAATGCACAAAATGCATTCTTTTCCTCAAAGGTCCATTTTTCTGTACAGCTCCCATTGTGTTCATCGCCTTCGTGCACCATTCTTGCACTGTGCCTGCGTATGGTGTCTTGTCCCAAGAATCGTACTAACCAAAGGCTGATGGATACCTCCTTGGAAAGCAGACACACATATATTATATGAAAGTGCAATGTATCAGGATAAGTTTCATATTTAAAACTGTTTTGTTACTTTCAGGCTTGAGTATCATTCTAGATATCCAATTTATGGCCTGATACTAGTATTATCTATTCAGGACTCCCAAAAAGCAGCCGATCATTTAAAGTATATGGAGAAATTTGGCTTAAATGAATATAAACTCAGGCAGTATTAGTGCCCCAACTCTTTTAGGTTTTTTATTTCTCATAATCCCTAAATTATAGTGCTTTCTAGTGGAAAAGGTTTATGAATAGAAAAATATTTCATATAAGGAAAGGGGCATACGTAAGCAAAATCTTTCTAAGGCATTGTTCTGGTATTTGTTGAGTATGAAAGGGATTATCTTTAATTTTATGTATTCCTTGACATATCTTAGATAAATCTGAAAATGTTCTCTGACATCTAGTTGGTAATATCATTTCTATGTTCATGAACTTTTTGCTTCCTGACTGAGCATCTCAGAACGCCTATTTTGTTTAAAGACATCAGTTAATGAATTGATATGTCAATTATGTTGCTCGGAAAACCTAGAGGCAAACGAACCATGCATTGATGCAAACAAATACAAAAGGCTTTTAAAGCAACAAAGGAAACACACTCTCTCTTCTTGAGGTACTATTTTCTCATATACTCACAAAGCATTTCAACATCCAG
>RSEF01000007.1:35879648-35911593 GCA_003993805.1 Himantopus leucocephalus | reverse complement strand
TCACCCTGGATTTAAGAGACTGTTGAGTGTCTTCTGTCTTTGTGAACTGCTATTTTCACTAGCTTCTATAGTTAATTTATTACCTGCAGAATGAACGTGATCCTCTTCAACTACAGACACATAGTAGTTCACTGTAAAATGCAATTCAAGTGAGAGAAGAAATCAGCATTTGCTGTGCCTTAACAATGTCGTGATGGCATTGGCAAGCATGAACCAGAGACTGGTTATGAGGATTCTGATGTATGAGCTTAGTGCGAGGGTCACAAAGTATCTGAAACACCGGGTGAACCAAAGGCTGAGGGGGGTTCTTATATGGGGGAACTCTCGCACCATATAGATGGAGAACGTCCCGGTGTTGAGTTGGATGAGACATGTTAAACTTGTGTCTCAGAAATCTGCCCTCTGCCAGCCTTGTTCTAATCTTCCCCAGGTAGAGGGACAACAGAGGAATCTGTCTTCTCGGGGCCTCATCCATCCCGGCATTACGCTGTGCTTACAGCGGTGTAACTCCATCGATACGAATGGAGCTCCTGCCATGCACAGCTGGAGCAAAGCAGCAGGTTCTCGGTCTCTTATCTACCTTTGTGAAAAATAAACTCAATCGTTCCACTGCCGCACATTTCCCCGTTAGTATAGGCAGAAATACTGACAGGTAGTGAAAATGTATTTTTGTACCGTCATATAACCTTGAGCACTTTGCCTTGTCATTTTTTTGTTATTTTCATCCAGTCCAATATGTAATCATACAGTGGCATCACAGAGAAAACCAGATTCACGCAATCACACTTCTGCATTGATAATGGGTTATACATTTGAAGATATTGATCGACCGCAAGGAAAATAAATTGAAGTAATACAGGATTTGAGAAAGCTGCTGACTACAGACAACTGAGTCTGCAATCTTTTGGTATACTTCTTTGTTTTAGCTTATTTAGATATCTGGAAGACTGCAGAAAGAAATTTTCAGGTATTCCAGAAAAAATATGTCGTATTCTAATCCCAACTAAATTGCACAGTATCATTATACGTAAAAATCTGAAATAACGAAAGCTGAGACATCACTCTAGTTGCCACATTTGAATGACACCAATATCTTATGAAGTTTAGTGGGCTCTACAGAACCGATAAGGGACCTTGATCAGTATATATGATAATGAACAACCAACCAAAATATATCACTACTCTTCATTGATAGTATTATTTGAGATATAAAAATTACATGATCATAGATACACTCCAACAGTATGCTCTGCCTTGCAGGGAAGGTTGAAGCTTATTTGCAGGGTGGGTATATCACCTATATCATCTGATAAAGAAATCAAAGATTCCCCTTTCTCAGGTAGTCAGTCTGATCTCCTTAGTAGTTACTAAAATTTAGTTAGGAAAACCCCTTTAATTATGACACAGTGGAAGGAGCTCAAATCTATAATCAAGGCTTATTTGGAAATACATCAGAGAGGTCATTCAGCCCTTCATTGTCATTCCTATTGATTTCTGGTCCCTGAATCAAATTTTCTGAAGGCAGTAATGATCATCTATTACTGATAATTTTCTATGGGATATTTCTTTCATCTGTCTCTCATCCATTTTTTAAAATCCTTTTACTTCTCCTGTCTTCTCATGATTTTTGCTGATGTCCTCCCTGCTTCACCATCTCTTTTCTTCCATTCTGTGTACCTCACCATTCATCAGCCTTACTTTGGACAGTAAATCCACGTATTTACCCACTGCTCTACCAAACACCATGTATTTACCTACTGATGTTCATAGCTTGATCCAGCACTATTGTAAAACTCCAAAACATTATGCTTCAGGGCAATAAAAACTCATCAGCCACCAGTAGAAAGACACTGTGTATCAGCTAAATAAACACAACTTTGGATGCCAGGATACGCTTGCATCTGGTCAGTCCTCTAACTTTCATTTCGACCTTTGCCAAGCATCTTAATCTCTTTCCTTGCTAACTATGGCTGCTTTCTACATCAATAGGAGTTTTAAAAAAGTGATTAATATTTTTATTTAAAATGAAGAGGTACGTCCCGCATGGGGTTAACCCTAGAAGCAACTGAGGTTTTTTGTTCAGGATCCAATACATTCCGTTTCCTATGGAGTGAGTATGCCAAAACCGGTTAAAAATAGCTTCTTCCATTCATTAGAGTCAGCAGATGGCCATTAATCTTCCTGAAAGTATTGATTCAAACTACTCGTCTCCACTTTCAAGGCCCTTCACAGACTACCCTCTCCCCATCTATCATCCCTCCTTACACAACTGAAAAGGTGGCTGGCTTTGTAACAAGTGGGTGACAGTTACAAACCAGCAGCCTCTCTAACATGCTGCCCCTCACGTCTGGAGGGAGCTGTACACAGCATTAACAAAGCTTTTCCATTTGTCTCCTTTAAATGCCATCCTGAAACTTCCCTTTGCCATAAGGACTGCAAAAGCATTACATAGGTATACGCTAAATGTTCACTGCGGTTCCTTTAAACCCTAGACCAGCAAATTTGGCTAATATATATCTTCCTTTTTCCCTAGTTTCAAGATCTTCCCAAAGCCATATGGATTTTGCTAGAAGAAATACTGAAGATGCTAGAGGCTCTCACCAAGAAGACATTTTAAAAACATCAAGAAACATATATTCCCTTCTTTCCCAAACCCAAATTCCAAGACAGGAAACTACATACTTATTGGAAAGAAACCCCACAGTCATTAACGCTCCATCCCTTCCAGTGAAAAGGAAGACTTCCCCAGCTCAGACATCATCAGCAAAAAAACCTGATATGGAGTCCACAGCACCTGAGAAACAATCTTTTCTTGAAAAAAGAGGTGATACACACACTTCCCTTCTGCACGAGGAGCCAGATGCCAGAGCCACAGCTGTCAGTGTGACAACCCATATCCCTCTCCATTTTAAACAATACAAACTGGGTACAACAGGGACTGCTCCTTCTCATCACAAGACGGATGCAAGTTCATTCTTTGCAAGGCCACGTGTTGTTCAGCAAACTCGTTCAAAGCACGGCTATTCTCCCAGGAAATGGCCTGGTCAAGTCGCAGTCTTGAAGACTAAACCATTCCAAGATTTCCCAACAGAGCAGCAGAGAGCATCTCCACTGGCAACACACCTCACCTCCCCTTTCCATTTAACAGATTCTTCCCTTGATACATCTCCCCGCAACGCTAGCGTCCCAGCAGGGTCTGCTTCCCAAGCAAGGCTTCCAGCACAGACCACAGCAGCCAGAAAGGCATACAACACAGCAACGGATCATGTGGAACTGCCAAAACCCAGCGGTGGGATGCATCAGAAAGTCATTTGTGCTAATACACCGTGCTTTACCGGTGTGCAGTGTGAGCCGGCCGAAGATGGAGGATTTAAATGTGGGTCTTGTCCCACTGGATACAGGGGTGATGGAATTACATGTGAAGGTAAGGGGGGAAATCTTCTTTCAAATTCTTTTATAACTTCAAATCTAATAACTCTCCAAAGTAAAAATTAATTATGATTATACATTTGGAGATTTTTCTAGCTGGGATCATTCCGGTTTTCAAAGCCAACTATATTTCAAAATAATAGATGAACATTCTACAACTTTGAAAAAGCTCTTTCTGCTTACAAAAATGACATCTTTATTTGATAATATCTAATCAATTGAAACCAGGGACAGATTGCGATCTTGCTTACCCTTGCTTAAGGCCAGATTCATTCTACTGAAGTCATTACACTCAAAAACATATAAAACTTCTGTGGGAAAGAGTAAAATTGACTCCATTTCTCTAGACAACAAATATTCTAGCAAAAACTAATTGTTCTACTACCTTTAAAAATTACTTTTAAATATCCATCTAATATCTTAAATACAAAATTGAACTTGTCATCTGAAATATATAGCACCAGAAGGGTTTTCACAATATATTGAGTTATTTATTAGACTGCTTAGAATACCTCTGTAAAACAATAGTATTATGCACATTGTTGAAACAATGAACTCCCTGACTTAGCCATCATTAATTACACCTTTTGTTGAAAACCATCTGATAAGTTGATATCTTAATTGCCCTTTCACTACACAAAGCGAAAGCATTTGCATCGTCTATTTCATTCTCTTTCATATCTGTTTTCTCGTGCTCAGAGCAGACAGGCGTGGGGGGGTCTCAGCCGCGATGCGCTGCGGAGCACCGTGCAGGGATTCCTTGCTCTAAGCAAGGCTTTGTGGGGGTGTAAAGTCCCCCAGAAATACTGCAGCCCTCTGAGATCAGAGCAGAGCTGGAGACGTATTACAAAATGCATAAGAAAAGGTTACTATCATCTTGGGTGCTGTAATTTTTGCCTGTTTGCACATTTCTGAAATGCCCCTTCTAAAGGACTTAAGGTTACTTGGCACAAAAGATCCTGTCTTTGACCTCTGTTTTATACCTGGAGCTGGAAAAGTACCAAGTAGCTCCTACTACTGGGAAGCCCAAAGCAAGTTTAACCACAGAATGTCCTCCCCTCAAAGACCGGGCCCACGTACACATGAATATTTATGAATATGGGCATACGACTGCTTTGTGTATATTTAGTATGCTCATCAGTATCGTCCTTAAAACATAAATCTACCTCTGCCTTTTGCTGTCTCGCAAGACGAGATGTTTTCTTCAATTACTGGTATTACTGAAAATGTCTCTGGAGAGTCCTTAGGATGAAATACTTTATTACCAACATCATTCTCTGTCTCGGGGCTTGATGACACGATACACAAACAGCCTTTATTTGTCTCTTGTCACTGACCGTGTCACCTGACTCAATAATCAGCCTGTCTGCTCCCTGCTTCTGCTCCATCCCGAGCCCTTCTGCGCACCTGCCAGCACCCTCCTGGAGCGTGGCCAGAAGGGTGAAGAGCACCCATTGTGCCTCCAGCCGTTGATGTCTCTTCCCATGTCAGATGCAGCTGATTCATCACGACAGATGAAATTGAAAGATGAGGATAATTGCCTGGATTAAGACCTGTCATAACCTCAGCCATCAGCACCTTACAATGCCGCCACGGTTGTACCGACTTCCCTCAAAACAGTAGTACCCTCCAAGAACAGGAGACAGCAAAATTGAACAAGTGATCAAAGCTTAGATGAGACCAGCATTTGTGAAATCTTCAGGCTTTGATGCAACATCTGTGGCAAGTGAGCAAAAATGTCGTCAGCCTCAGACACTATTGATAGTTTTCACCATCCTATTTGATATCAAAATTCACCAAGATAAAAGAAACAACCCATTGGTACCAAGTTTTAATACCCGTGGAGCTTGAGGGGATGTGATCTTTGTTTAATAAGACTGTCTGAAAACACTGTAAGATAATAAATACTTTACCGTCTGATATTCATCATGTGAGAGAATATATGGAGTTTTTTCCAGTTGTGCAGTTCAAAATCAGGCTTTGAGGACTGGTAGGGAAAAAGTAAGTAGTATCTTGAAAATTAATTTCTCTTCTAAAATAAATCATACCAAATCTTATTTCTGTAATATTCTTATCCCTTTGGTCAAACCCCTCTCTGTCCCCATTATGATTTTATTGGAAGTCCCCTCCCTCTACTCCATCTTCCTGCTTTGGGAATCACAGGCTCACAGGACTCCAGGCTGGAATAGACCTCTGGGGACCATCAGGTCCAACCTCCTATCTTCTTTTGAAAGCAAATAGCTAAACATCGGTGTGTTTGGCTTATATTCATGTGTCTAAAATGAGATATGTTCAAGATGCTCTTAGCAATTTCCATTTAGATCACTCCCTTCACTACCGACAGCTTTGTCCTATGTAAAAAGTAGGACCTCGCTTTTACCTGCCTTGCTTTGGTGGAATAAGGATTACAGATTCTTAATTCTCTTACTTCTGGCTACTTACTCTGCAGATGAGGTGAGATGAAGTAGTTCTGCAAGGCTCTACTCATCACTCCCATGCCCTTTCCTACAGCTGGCCAGGTTCTCAGCTTGTCGAGCTCTTTCACCTTCCTGCCCAATGGCAGTATTGCCACTTATTGGTGGCCTAAAGTAAAGACTAGTCTGCTAAACAGGCAAATCCCTGAAAAACATCATTTCAGAGTAACATTTTGGAGATAGCCAACACCACCTACACAAATAAAAAAAAAGGCAGGAGAAATAAGGCCTATCGTAGTCCACTGGATTCTCCTGCATATTCTCTGGCGCAAAATGCTCGCTGACCTTCATGGAGTCAACTTAGCCCAGAGTTCCTCTGGTGACGAAGGAGGTTACCAAATGCATCATTTCCACTCTGAGTGTCCTTCTCAAGGACATACACCATAAAATCAGTGCATTACTGTGGTAAACTCCTAGCAGTTTTACGGGACAGCACCTATCGCCTGCCAAAGCGCGCTGCAGAAGTGCCATAACACTTACAGAGCTTTAAATATTTCAGCTCAGTGTGCCAATAGAATAAAAAACTAGTACTTTGATAATGCGTAACTAGTCCAAACAGGATGATTTTCAGAATGTTTCTGATAATTTGTCTAGCGTATTACAAGTGGCACATGTACTGCAGCGCTTTGTAATATTTGAGGTTAATGCTCTGAAATATTCGGTAGTGTTGTTACTCACCTTAGAGCAATTACTCATTTGCCTGCCTCTGTTCCCCCCTCTACAACAGGGACATAAGCCTGCACTTTCAAAGATGCTGTATCCACTGGACAAGGAAAGAAATGCCGTCTTTTCCCTGGGCTCGGTTTATTCACCAGGGTCTGGGCATATGGCACTGTCTGAGAACAGCTGTTGTATTTCTTGAGCTCCTTAGGGTGCCCTAAGGTGGAACATGTCCTTTCCATTCCATAACAGGGTTGAAGTTAACAAAAAATTCTGCTCTGGGCATCACTGTTCTGCGTCTTTCCAAGAGACCTAAACCTGAAGCCTGAAGAAAAATAAGAATTTAAGCCAAATTCCCGGTCATCCTGGTTTGGTTTTATTTCTCTAACCCCAAGTTCATTCAATAAGGAGTGTCTGGTTACTAAAATTGTACAATTAAAAAGTCAAAGAGTCAGTTTGGTAGAATACAGACAATTACTTAAAACTATTTTGGATTAAGTGACAGTTAAGGACTATTATCTTTCTAGTTTTTTAGTAGTCATAAAAGTTCCTTTGAATTCCTATGGAAGATAAGGTCATGCTACTTTAGAAACATTTTCTTAAAAATGTTAAGTCAGTAAAACTCTTGGATATTTTATAGGCTTTGCACGGTATTTTCTCATGGAAGGGGAAGTCAAGAAAAAGATCAGTCATGCTTTCTGCTCAAGAGTTAAAAACACAGCATTGCCTTGACATTACAAAACCACTGTTCAGACCAAATAATTTTCAAAATAACAGGAAAGACGGAATAGTTGGGAAAGTATTATGACCTCAGGATGCACAGCTGGATGAAATGAGGCCAAAAAAATCAGGTAGCTGACATTCATCTGTTCTGACATTTTTACACCCGAAAAGTTCTACCTTATCAGACCAAAAGTCCTTCCCCTGTCTCAGATATCTACCAACAGCAGATGTTGGCAGTATTTGGGAAAGATATAGGGGTACTGTCCAGAATAGTCTCTTGGCAAGTTATGGATTATGTGCTTCAAAAAGCAAAGGTGATACCTTTGAACAGTACCCTGGTCAACCTTTCCAAGACACATCTGATTTTGTAGTTTTCAATCCTATCCGCCCAAGTCATGTCTTTCCCAAAGACCTAATCTATTCAATTGTTCTTCGTACAAAAGCTCTTCTAGAACTTTGGTTATCCCTGTCACCTTTTTTTACATCTTTTTCACTTTTACTATATCTTTTCTGAGCTGAGAGATCAGACTTGAACATGGTATTTAAGATGCGGCTCACCATGGATACCAACCATAATAAAGTCTGGCATTTTGTGCTCTGCTCATTCCTTAACAATTCCTAACACTTTATTTGCTTTTTTGACTGCAGATGAGCACTCAGCTGACATTTCACAAAACAAAATCCATTAGTACAACCTAACCAGAGCCGTTGTCTGCATTTGTATTCCCCATTTATTCAGTCGAGTTAATCTTGTTAATTTTCTATTTGCTATGATGGGTATTTATCTCATAACTGGGCTCTGGACTATTTAAATATGCATATGAGTAATTTCAATTGCACTAATACATGCTTTATCCCTATGTTTTAGTGCCTATCTGTGTATCCTATATGCAAAAGAAAGGCTTCAATCAGTGTCTGTTCAAAAGCAAAACCAGTAACCGGGCTAGCCTGCAACGTAGTTTTCTTTTCCTTATTCTCCCTCCCTCGTGCTGCACATATTCAACCTTCAACTGTACATTTGGGAAATTAGATTAATGCAACTTTAAAAGAAAGTAAATAATGTACAATGATTGCATGAAACAAGACAGATTACGCTCCTTCCAGTGAATTTCCAAATTTTTAAATGGAAGTGCAGGTAATGCTCTCACACCTTCGAGTGCTTTAATGGCATATGCCCAGGACCTCACGTGCCGGACAACAGAGGGAGTTTACTCGCTGTTGAGATGTTAAGCAATAACTCTGTCCTGGAAGCCATTTGCTGATTAGGCTATCGGAAATGGAGGAAACAACACAGCATCTGGTATTCCTGAGTACCCCCAAAGTTATCGTAGAGAAACTTATAAAAAGTGCATGATCTCATTTTAATGGAAAAAAGTAGTTTCAGGATATTTCCCAAAAAGCCCTTTCAGAGAAAACAATAATGGACTTCTCCATTTTCACCTCCAGATTTTAAATTATAAACATAAACATACGTACATTTGACAGCAAGATTGACCGTTTGCAGCAATGTTTTCCTCTTTACTGTCATTTTATACCATTCAAAAACTCTTAGGATAAAAACACTGCAATACCTTTGTACAATTTAGCAAATGTTTATGGAAAAAAATATTCATTCTGGAAGATGAAAGACAGAAGTTTTGGAAAAGAATTTGACACAAACAGTATATTTCTATTATGGGGGGAAATGTCTTTTAGGTGAATATTAGTCTCACTCTCACATTGCAGCCAGTGTTCAGTTTTTATCTTTTGCTATTCACCAGTAACAGAATACTTTTAAACATTTTACTATTAAATGTCACCATAAGAGCTAAATGTTTTAATATCCAAAATACCATGTTCTTTTCTGACAGTTCAGATGCATCTCGAAATGTGTAAAGGCCAGATGGGAAGTACTCTGCTCAAATGGACACATTCGCTTTAAGTGCTACATACAAAACACGCCGAAATAAAGCATAATATGTTTGAATGTCACTGTGCTTGGCATAGCACTTAGGCACCTGGAGGCTTTACGCTGCCATCATCCTACAGGAAAGGCAATCACATTTCACGTACTTCAAAAAAAGCGGTACATTTTTCCCAGGTTTTGTGTTTCCCCGTCTCCATACAAAGAATTTTAACCAATTCTACCTACTGTTAATTTCTAATTGCGAAGAAATCCCTTTGTACGCAAGTCCTGTGCTTCCCCAGGCCCAGCAGAGTGGAGATGTTTCAGATGGAGGTGCGGGCAGCGGATGGGTTGGCACCCTCCTTCCGAAACCCTACGCCTGTCATGGACTTCAGTGAGATCTACCGCAAGCCCCCGAACGCGAGTGGTGGCTTATAAATATAGTACCGCAATTTGAAGGGAATAATGGGTTTCTAAGAAAACAGCTTCAATTTCTTTCCTTTTTGCCCAAATAGCGCGAGACCCCAAGCTGCCTGAGCCTCTGACCTGCTCCAACCCCTGCTGCCAGTGGCTGAATTAGAAGAACTTTAGGAAAGGTTAACACTAACTGCTTAAATGGGTCTAAATCAAACCTATTTAGTTGTCCAGACAATGTCGATTTTTTTTTATTCTTTTTTTTTTCTCCCAGATGTACACTTCAAATTTCAGCTAAACACATGCTGAATTGCAAATGCCTAAACCTTATAGCCCATCAAATCAAAACCAAATGTAGCTTAATGACATTCTCAGCATGTATAGTATGGATCTAAACTATATCTAGCAAGTTTTCTGTTCTCAGGCATGTCAAATCCTAAAGTTATTTTAATACAGCTTTGAAACTTTCACAGTGACAACTATATGGTAACAGGAAATGTAAATACTGAAGTACCTGAAGAGCAGATGTAATACCAAATATATTTCTTCAAAGTTATGTGTGTCAAAATGGTTCATTTAAAGGTACCTTTTTGGAGTCCGTCTTTTTAACTGCAATTGGAAAATGTGTGGTGGCTTTCGTAACTTTTTTGGATAGCAAAGTTCATATGCAATGGCTTTATCCGAAGGCTTGGTGATATCAGTAGAGGTGAGGGGGGCCTTCAATGCCCGAGCTTTGTTTAAATTGTGTGGTGTCACAAGTATTCATCCTTCATTTAGCATTCCAGTTGCACAGTCCATTTTCCATTTTTAAGAGCAAAATGTGGTACAACTGGTACCACCAAAAACATGTGGGTTTTTTCCCCTTGTAACAGTTCTTAAAATGAAAGATACTTTGCTTCAGATCTCTTTAGCTTCATTTTGCATTTTCCTTGGAATAACCTTGCTTAGCTTCATATCCATTATAAAAGACAAAACTCTGCCAGTAAAGTGTGCCAAAGTACAACATTTTTCTCTGTATTCACTTCCCAAGTACAAGGAAAGATACTTTTTCTTCTGTTGTGTGAGGCGGCTTTTTTTTTCCAAAGGCGTGAGAGCCAGCTGACACACACGCCTCGCTCTGCTCCTCCACACGGCGTTTCTTCTTCTGTGAGTAAGTGTCTGTGGGCGCCTTCTACCTTCAGTGGTCTTCTCTCCTCCTCTCTGGCGTTTGGCATACAAGACTACCTCTTATTAGAGGGCTAAAAATAGAAGTATTCATGACATCAGACGTCGGGTACCTACCTTAGATGTTAGGTTTGAGAGGCTAAACCTTCCAGGCTCCCTGCACAATAAAGCCAGCAGGTTCATAACGATCAACTTTTAAAAAGCAAACAAGTACCTTCAGCAAATGGCCTCTTTCAGGAGCTGCAGCACTTTCCAGCTTTGCGCAATACATCTTCTCATCCTCTTTCTTCCACAGAACGACATTGCATATTGCAATACGTCAAGAAATCATTATCTAACTTGCTGCTTTGCAGACCTCACACGACTTATTAAACATTTAAATCGTTGCTTGAATGTTTGTCATTTTGCTGACAAATTCCCACACAACTCTTTTCTATACGGAAGAAACACTTCATCTCCGCTTTAGTGCAACTTCTGACACCTGTCGGGGCTTACTGAACATCCACAAGGCAAATTTGTAGAGAGGGATGGGCAAGGTCTTTAGTATTAACGACATTTGTAGTTGATCCATCCTTAGACTTCAAAAATACATACTTAAAATTGTGCATGCTCAGAAGTTAAATATGATTATGTTAAAATCATTCCTTTGCAGACATTATATAGCTACTTATTAGTTAGTGCTGTAGTACCAATGTGATACTTATCCTGCAGTGTTTTACTCAGTAGCCGATTGACTTGTTGGACTAATAAAAAGCTATAGGAAAAGTAGTAACAAGTGTTGTGCTCATAACCACACCGAATGTAATATTTGAACTGTATTTTTTTTTTCCTCATGTTTTATTCTTGCAGTGCAATGTGATCCACCATGTGAGCATGGAGGAACTTGTGTATCTCAAAATACTTGTTCTTGTGCTTATGGATATGTCGGTCCTCGATGTGAAACAAGTATGAATTAATCCCTTCAAGCTTTTCTCCTTATTACATGTTTGAATTTGCAGAAAATTATAAGACACAAAAAGCCTTTTTGTTTTTCTACATTTCCCCTCAAAATGATGATTGAATACAGCAAGGAAATCAAAGTATAATATATTGAAGTAATATTTAATAACTATTTCAGAGCATATATTTACCAGCAGCATAGTTGTATTATGTAAAAATATGCACATCTATATCAACATTTGCTACATAAAAGTGCTTGTGGAAAAACAAACAATCAAGCAAAAACCTCCATGTTATTTATAGTAACATTTATGAAATTCAAGGTTGTGTGAGTGAATGCAGTAATACTGTTTTTGAGTACACAAAAAGACAACCATACCTATTAGGAGTCATGTTATTGTGCAATACAAGTTACAAAAGAGGTTCAATATATAGAACATCTGGGGAAAAAAATCAGCCTTCAAACCCTTCTATATTAGCTGAATGGTGAAACATATGCAGTTTCATTATTACAGTCCTCGCTGCTTATTTAAATATCAGGTTGCTTTTGACAGGAATATAATTTTGTCTCTGAACCAGAGTAGCTGGAATACTTAACAAGCAAAGGATTTTAGATGCAGGACTTCTGATGGAAAGAATGGGTAGAAAAGAGAAAGAAAACCAAGAAAAGGGACGGAATCATCCCCCTGTTTACATCTTGGACTAATACCATTAGTTATTTGCTGTAATAGAGCAGTTTTGGGATTTGCATCGCTGATGCCAATAAGAGATTGTGATCCTTTGCATATTTTCCAGTGGTGTGTAACAGACACTGTCATAACGGTGGGGTCTGTGTGTCACCGGATGAGTGCGAATGCAGAAAGGGATGGAGCAGCCCTTCTTGCGAAACAGGTAAGTGGTTAGAAATGACTGGTCTCTCGTTTCTTTTGCTGCCTGAAATCCATCTGGTTCCTGCGATTCAACGGTCAGAGTGGGAATTGCTTCAAGAATTACAATGTAAGAAAAGGAGACCTAGTAAAGGGCAAAACCTCAGAAGGCTTTGAGTTTATGTAAGTATTCATAAGTTTAGATGTTTATCTAAATCTCAAGGTCACATAGAGGAAACCCACAAACAAAACCTTTTTGCAGCTTTTTTTAAGCTTGTGTGATTCTGACGTTTCTTCTCAGAATGCACAAAAATGAAAATAAAGCTATTCACCATTTCAGGACTTACAACCTTTCTGGGTGCTCGGTAGCTTCTGCAAACGAGAATAATTCTCACTGAAGCCTTTGGAGATACGTTGACTTACAGTCTCAGCTGCCATGGACATAACCTCACTCTTTGTTGGTCTTGTCCATGTAGAGCCCACACAATGAGTCCTGCCCCACACCCGCAGTGGCAGAGGTGAGGGCAACGCAACCATCTCCACTGCTCACCCTCTGCACAACCTCCAGCTTTCATTTCTTTTAACCCTGCACGTTTCTCCCAAGGTATGATGGTGGGGCAGAAAGAACAGCGGTTTGGATTTTTGGTGATTTCTAATGGAATGCAGTCAAATCTGAACTTCCACGTACAGTTTATGGAGGCAGGAATAGGAGGAGGTCAGTTTAAGTTAGGACAAGAACATGAGCAAGCAAATGTGACTTCTGCTGCAAAGTTACCAACTACGTACGCACTTACAGTATTTCATAGTCTAAGGAAGAAAAGTGAAGCTAAAAAAGTAAGCTATCGGAAACTGAGGCTGACTACTAAGATTTTTGTGGTACAGTTCTTGGATTCAGTTTTGCCATTCCAGAAGATGACTTGTGACTGCACGAGACAGAACAAAAGCCGCTTCGTGAGGAGAACGTAACCATTCACCCCCTAAAGTTAAACATCTTGCTGCTGCCAGAATTCACAGTGCTCCTCCTGCTTGCCTCTCTCACTTGCAGAGTACCCACAAAAGGCATTCGCAGAAGCGTGCACGCTCAGGGAAAAGCCACCTCCACCCGTAGGTACAAAATGACAGGGTGAGGATTGGAACCAGGTACCAATTTCTAGTCCGGACTCATAGCTTTGAACCTTGTTTTGAATAGGTGCGGCTCAGACCTTCCTCTCAGGGTCTAAGCGCTAAAAGCTGGAGTACATATTTTTCCTCCAAAGACACAGTAACTACAGCACTCACCTGGGACAAGGCATGCAAAATAGCGAAATATTAAAAGGAACAAGCACAAGGAGTGCCTTAATCAGTGCCAAACCTCAGGGCTACAGAGGCAGTCTGCCGCTGCCATAGTGAATATTAAATGACTAAGACACCCTCAGCCTACATTACCTTTCCCAGAAGGTGAGAGATGTCATTTTAACCTCCATCTCCCTGAGACTGCTCTTCCTGTAAGTGTTGAAATGACAGACCTATTGAGGACACGTAAATTAACCTGCCTAAGATCCACGGTAAATGACTGGGATTGCCAGTAGCTATTCTGGTTCCCACTATCTCCTCTTTTTCCTGACGGAGATTACTCTCTGAGTTCTGCAAATTTATTTTGGGGTGGCTTTAAACAGGATTATTCCAAGAGAAGGACAGGCAACAGCAGCAGAAGCAGTAATTTCCAACCCAGAATAACAGGAGCAGGGTTTGTTTGTCTGATAATTCCTTAGGTGAAAGACTTATCAGGCGCCTCTCTGGCGCGGTTTTGTGAGGACTACACAGAGTATTTTGTGGGTACTGTTGGGGGTTCCTACCTCAAGTGGTATGATAGGAGTCTCTGGATGAACACACATAGAGAAACAAAAAAAAAAAAAAAAGAGAATTAGGGAACTTTACCAATGGAGATATAAAAACTGACAGAATACGGACACCTGTGTACTAGCTAGGACAACGAGGCAACTAATCCAAATTCACCATTAGCAATGAATGAAGTCCATTTTGACTTTGTAAGTGATTGCTTCTTAGTCAGAAAAGCCTCTGAGCTAAACTACAATTTCACTTTTTTTCTCTTTCCAAATTGACATTTTATTTCTCCTTTAGTTCATCTGAAACATTTTACTGACCCTTAATTTATTTAAGCTTAAATGTATTTAATTTATTTAATAGGCTATTCTGTAAGATACAGAAAGACAAAGGGAGTAGAAGGAAAAAGACTATTTAAAAGTGTCACTCTGCTTTACAATGAAAACTTTATCAGATCCTTTATTCTTCACACACTGACTTCCCAACTAAACTAATTTGCAATTCTAATACTTTTTTTTTTTTTTCAACAGTCAGGTACTTGCCGCATAGAAATATGCAAGACAGCTTTTAATTCCTAATGCCTGTTATATCATCTACAGTAATAACAGATAAATAAAGAGGCAAAGGGAGCTCAGCCAGGGGCTTTGTTGGTGATGCATGAGCCAATATGTTGTGGGAACTGGCATTTAAATGAGGCAGAACAAACGGGGTTTTTGCGGTGCATACCTATTCAACTTCACGGCAATGCCACGACGCTCTGCTGAACGCAGACAAAGCAGCAAACGGTTAATGTCTCATCTCCAGGTTATCCAAGCTGTATGCAGTGTGACTACATTTTACTACCTCGGGATCGTGTTTGGCGAGGATACTAGAGTGGAAGCAAATGTACTATGCAAATCAAAGGAAGACATCAGAAATAAACTATTAAATTGTATTTTATTTCATCCCCCAAGCTATGCTAGCACACCACTGAAATGCTCCCACTGTGCCGACGATGAATAAATGCCACAGCACAACTGACCAGCAAGGACGGTGTGAAATTTATCCCAATATTACTAGAAATGTTTATTCTAATGACATGTGCAGCAGCAAAAGAGTGCCTACTCTAAAAAATTCAAAATTATAAGAGATTCACAGAGTTATCTTTTATTCACATACAGCTGTGTGCAACCCTGTGTGCTTGAATGGAGGAATCTGTGTACGGCCAAATCTGTGTACATGTCCTCATGGTTTCTATGGGCCACAGTGCCAGAGAGGTAAGAAAGTTCTATTTATCATCTTGATAAAGGATCCAGGCTTAAAATATAAACAGCAGCCTATATCAGTACCTGCCCCCATATGAAGTATATCCAGAGACTTCGCTTGTCATAACTCCCCGTGTGCTCTTTTGATGTTATAGTCTGTCATAAATCCACATTATATTGTTCTTAATGGTATTGTGGAGGAGTAAGCACTTATTTGTAATGCCATTAATAATAACTAAACAATTAATCTAAAACTGCCTGAAGTCAGTGATATCACTAATTAGCAACTGTTCAATTAAATGTTAAAGCATGGCTCAATTTTGTTCATTTTGTGTACTCTATAGTGTGTACTACACTGGGTTTCAGAGCCAGATGATAATTTATCTTCTAGTGGGGCTCACGGTATCACCTGCTTGATGGAGCATCTTAGGCTGCAGTGGATGGGAGACTTGTACAGGACTTCTTCAGATCCCTGCTCAAAGACCTGATCAAATACCACTCTGCCTGACGTAGAGCAGGACCTGATTTTGAATCCCTGTCCTAAAGGGGAGAGCTCTCAACTGAGCCTAACGGTATCTTGGGCTTCTTGCTCACTTCGTGCTGCAGAAATCAAATTAATGAGTACTTTAACTACCCATTAGCTCAGGCAGAATAGGCAGGAGAGAGGAACTTATGTTTAGGGCTCAAAGAGCTGGAGGACTCCTCTGCTTATACCACTTGCTTTTCATTTTTTGAGCACGGCTCTAATAATCCCTCCTGAAACTGGGAATATAAACACAATCTTATTACCAAACCTGAACTATTTCAATAGGCAAAGTTCTTTTTCTTTCTCTCTTTTGTTTCCCTGGAGTTCCCAGATGAATGCAATCCCAATGCATATTTTTGTAAGTGAATGATTCACACACAAAAATCTAATTGCAAATGGAGCTTGCTGGAAGCTCTTTATTTTTATGATGTTGGGGGTGAAGGAGAGAGCGAAAATGATACAGACTCTGTAATTGTAAGATCTTTCTCTTGAGGTTCAACATGGAAGGTGATTTTCAACATCTAGATCATTTGGAAATTTTATCCTTAAGTGTTATGGTTTAGACAGGACTAAAACTTGGAAATAAATATCCACATTTGTGGGATATGGAAGTGATATGGGACAGAGTTGATGGATGCTGAAGAAAAGCAAAGCTCTTCCTTCTGCTTCATTGAGAAAGGGGGAAGAAATAGTACAAAACCCAAGCTAACAAATATCAAACACTGATCTATATTTCAAGAGCAGAAGCCCTTGAAGAAGCCCTTGAACTACAGAGTTAAAAACCTACGAGATTGTCAGGAATGTTCTGACCACTTAACTGCAGGGATCTAAAAGAGACCCTCAGGCGCTAAGAGCCATGTCCCACATTCTTCCACAAACAAGAGAGAATCAGGATGTCCAGCTAGGCATCTGCCCGAATCACCCGTTGGAGAGACACCTTCTCTACCCCAACTCTGCAGACTGGCCTCTGCAGACTGGTCTCCCAGCACAGGCACCTAAATAAGGAGCTTATATTTAGGCAATCTTGATCCCTTGTGTGATTTTGGTGCACAAAACTTTTGCTTTCCTTCCACTAGCTGTTTGCATTCCGCCTTGTAAGAACGGTGGTCATTGTGTTCGAACCAACGTGTGCTCCTGTACCGAGGGCTACACTGGAAGAAGGTGTCAGAAAAGTAAGTTACAAACTTCCCTTTGCTTTCCAAAGTTCTCTGACTCATAAACAATTTTTCTCCCTATTGTGCATGTTCAACAGCATATTTAGTCTGGATATATGCCGTGATCTCTTATATTTCTATCAGAGCACATAGAGCACTACATTATGTCTAAAACCAACCTGTTAATTAGAATAGCATTAAGTCAAGTCAATGTTGGGAGTAGAATGTTTTGCTAGAATCCTCTCTAAATATTTCATGCATTCAGAATGAGTAACACTCGTATTTGGAGATGAATTAATTATGTTGCAGTAAAGATTTTTTGAGGAAAAAAATTAAAGCCAAAGGCAGAACAGCTGACTGAGATCCTTAAAAATATTATAACATCATACTTGTAGCTTAATTAAGACAGTTGGTTAATAAAGCTTCAGCCTTGCCTTTGTTCTTGTCACTGAAATCTCCCTCTTCACCTTAGTATCAGTATTCATATTTGATTCTTCTGTTCTTCAGGGGAAATAGGTTATTTTGGCAGTTTTACAGACTCTGTTGCTCAACAATATCTGTCACCCAGGGAGTTTAGGATATGTATGTGAAAACTTTTTTTTTTTTTTTTTTTTTTTTTTTTTTTTAACNTTTTTTTTTTTATTTTATTATTTCTTAACCAGTTTGAAATTGGCAAAAGGGGAGCTGTGAAAACAACCATTCTTGGCAGGAAGAATCTGTACGTTTCCAGAGCACTTTATGTCTCTCACACACAGAGAAAGAAAAGCTAGTAAAAAAAAATTCCTTCCAGCAACAAAAGCCCTCTCAATCCCCATACTAGAGCTCTCCCCTCCTTCAGCCGAGAGAATCACGATGCACAGTTCTGCCTGGCTGCAAAGTACACAATTGAATGGTCCGTTCTGGCAGGAACAAGCTGGAGGGAAGAAAGGAGGAAAAAAACCTTATGTTTGGCATCTTGTTTTTGAGGTTAGAGAACATTGGAAAAGTGTTGTTTCCAGCTTTAAACATCTCCAGACAGATCAAAGGAAAAAGAGGTGATCGTGGTTGCAGTCTAGCAAAGCACTCCTCTAAATGCTCCAACTGCTGCCAACCCACAGCAGGTTTCTTTCCACTTCCAAAAAGTTTATGAGGTTTTGTTGCCCATCTTGGTATAATCTTTTGCAAAAAAGCTTTGTGATATGATGAAAATATTTTTCTTCTGTCCAATCTCAGCCTCCCTTCCACTTCAATGACCAGTATATAGTCTGCTTTATCTAGCCTAGCATTATAAAAAATGTAAAGGACGGACCTGTGTCTGTGGTGAATGAAAAGAAACATGAGTAAGTAGAAGGAAATGCTGCTATTTGCTTACTCTTACTGGCCCCTGACTGTCAATAGGTAAAAAATTTTGAGTTATGTTTCGCTCTTCACAGCACACAGTTGCTATTAGAGCTGTATGTCTTATCGTTGTTGTCCTATAAAACAGCTTCTCTCTCCTCTGCCAAAGGATCCAGATATCTCCACTCCTCTGGAGCAAAGGACCACAGGGCACACTGCAGGAGTGAGTCTCAGCTGATCTCCACAAACCTTCTCCCCCAAAAGAAAATGGAGAGGAGTAGCGCTCCCATCAGTTGGAGGCTGCCCTCAGTCCAATACATCTCAGAGTTCAAATGCCGAAGGCATTTCGTACCTTTTCTTGGTATGATTTTATATTATTTTCAATCAGGCACTGACCTGCTTAGTGGATCAGCTGATGTGCTTGGCATACGCTTGAATTCCAGGAGTATATACATAGACACGTGTCCCTAACTTATTTACACACAGACAAATGAAAAAGTGGAAAGTAAATTCCCTCCATGAAGAATTTCTACTACCCAACCCCTTTTTCTTAAATAAAATGTATAAAAAGCACCACAATATCCATCTTATGTTTCAAAAGGAGTTAATATGTCACGTAGCTCTTTCAGATTCATTTGCACTGTCACTAGCAGTGTCTATATATGTACTTATCTATTTATCAAATTAATTTAGGTAATCCTGTGGCCACTTGGGCCGCTGACTCTGTAGAGGTGAGACCAGCCCCGTGGGCCACGTGCCTGAGTGCTCCGAATCCCAGCTGGGAGACCATCCGTGCAGTCCTTCTGCCAAACTTCTGGGAAGGGTACGGCAAGAAGGAATCAGGGAAGAAAAAAAAAAAAAAAAACAGTAGATTTCTACTTTACAGAGAGGGTTTTCTCCAGATTTGGGCATCTTTTGTGTTTGCCTTTAAGGACCCCCGGTAACCCAGCTGTGCCCTGAGTCGCACAGTACGTACCACTCACAGAGAGTTGTAATATCTTTACACAAAGAGTAAGGAAAAGAAATACAGACATGATAATAGCAAAACTGTAATTAGATACAGTTTACTGGAAGTTTAATACTGCAACAGCTCCCGTTTGCAAATCACCAGGACAANGAAACTGTAATTAGATACAGTTTACTGGAAGTTTAATACCACAACAGCTCCCGTTTGCAAATCACCAGGACAATGCACCACTTTTTCAGAGGAACTGCCAGAGGTGAACCTGTGGCCCAAATCACAGCTCGGCAGTGTCTAATCTGCTGCTGCCAGGTTACCCCACGCTGAGAAATGTAGAGGTGGCTTAGCCAAAATGAGGAATGCAACAATTCTGAGAAAAACAATTCCTTGTGAGGGGGTTTATCATTATTTTAATTGTTCTTCACTCTCTGAATATGAGTTTTCAGTGTCCTTAAGTCCTTTTACACTTCTAATACACTTTCAAAAACCTCTGTCAGCAAATCAACTTTACAATGTACTTACACTGAGTCTGTAATCTTAGAAATTTTGGGTGGATTTATTCCCTGCCTAATAAAACTTATCAAGATAGAGTGAGTAAACGTAAGACTAAAAAAGACAAGTCTGAAGAAGTTTCCCACCCATGTATTAAAAGCAACCTCATATTCTGGATCTTTAGCTTGGGAAAATATTTGTGGGTTTGGGAAATTTCCCATGAACCATAAAACTGAGAAATAATCTTTTCAGAAACAGTGATCTGAGCAAAAATATTACCTTTTTGAACCTGCAGCGAATGCCTGAAATTGGCAGTCTTTTCAATTTTACCATTGTTTATACACAGCAGTACACAGTTTTTGTGCATTTATCTCTGAAACCTATTAATAATGATACGGAATGCATCAGTAAATCCTTAGATTTCACCTTCGACATTCTCCAACACGGAGTTAGAGACAGGGGAAAATTCCTTGCTGTGCACAGCTGTGACTACAGTAGGGATGCTACAACTTCCAGGCTCAGGTACCATAACACACTTCTGGATGACCCCTTTGATGGAGCTACGTAAAGTCAGGGAAGCCAGAAACACTTGGATGCCCATCCTGGAGATAATTCGTACATGAGTGTCATTCCTAAATGTGTGAACCCAAGTGTCTTGCAATTCAGGTGTAAGTAGCAGTCATTCAAGTGGGACAGCCATTTGTCCTCGTGATGAGTCAACAAAATAATAATATTTGTGAGTGTTTGTTTCTCCAGTAATTAATGCTCGTAAGCACTTCTTTCATCTTAAAAAATACCATAAAAAGGCACTGTAATATCCGTAATTGAAATAATAGAATAAAGAATGCAAATACTCTAAACAATTTTCACATTTGTCATGATACCAGCTTTATGATTTTTTTTTAGGTAGGAACAGTGTTTAGAGGCAAAAATAAAAGTAAGTCCGATCATTTTTTGTTCACTTACCCCTTGGATATTTTGGCATTGTTTCTGGTGCTTTTAGACATTTCTCTTTCTTTCTTAATATCTCACCTGCACGGACAGAGAAAGAAAAGGTTCTGTTTGGTTTTGGCAGCTTCAGGTTCTCAAATGAAGGAGATAATTAAATGTAAAAGCCATGGCAGCCAATGAAAGACAGGTTATTTCTCAACTGAACCCACATACGCTCTTGGTTTATTTTAAATATATAGCAACATGCCTTAGGATTTTCCCTTCCATCCCTGTACAGTTTGGCATTTCTAATGCTCTCTGCCTGACAGCCATAAACGTGCAGGACGGCGTGGTGGCACCACACCTTTGCCATTCAGGGACACTCTTCTTTGCTTCTTTAGTGTACAGAGCCTGAAAGTTCATGTTTGTTTTCTATGTAAATAAACATCCTCTCAAATAAAAAAAAAAACAAAAGCCCAAAACATGTAAATCAACCAGGTCCGATTGGCTGCCAGCAGAAATCTACGGCTTTGCCCGGTGTGTTTACGGATAAATAACTGCCTGGTGATTATGCAAACCAGACACCCACACCCAGGACGAGCGGGTGGCAGAGCTGACAGCGAAATGCATGGTTATGCCTCAGCAATTGTACAACCTTGTATCCTCCCTTGCTACGCATTGTTTTCACCATAATCAGTCTTGTCGAGCGGAAAGAGGCAAATGCTGGCAGTACCTCAAAATAAAATATATTTCTGGATCGACTTTGCATCAAACAAACGTACGCTGATACTAAAGAAAAGCTATTTGCGCGTGGTTTTAAATTCCCTCTTGAAAAAATGCACAGCTGTAACAATCCTGGGATATCGCTCCTGTTCGTGAGGCTTTAAAGCAGCATTCACACTGATTTCTACTACATCCTTACAACAATTATAAACAAAGACAATGGATTAGATTTCATTTATTTCCTACACCTGTTTTCACAGGACTGCTTTAGAAACAACTCTTAAAAAGGAAAGCTAATAAAAGCCGAGTTTACTTTACTTATGAAGGTTTGGAGTGAAGAGAAAGGGAGAAAAAGAGAGATTGATGGGACCCCACGTTTATCCCTTCTCCGCTGCTATCTGCTTGTAGCCAGTTCAGCTCTGCGCAAAAAAAAAAAAGGCAAGCCACAGCTCCCTCTGGAGCTCATCAGCAAGCAAAGGTCACAGGAGAAGAGTGCTGAACATCCTCCTCCTCCCTTCTCCAGAACATCAAGCCCACCTGCAGCCTGACCTCGGCCTCTCTGGCGGCAGCGTACCTTCTCCCCGCTCCCCTGGCAGCCAGCGAGCCGGAGTTTCCTTACGCTTTAAAACAGAGAGACCGTCTTTCAGCCTCCTTCTATTTTATCACGTCAGGCCGAATCCTGCCGACTTTGTATCACATAAATCATCGCACTGACACTGGGACTTTGCAGATTGGATCTCAAAGTTAGTAGATAACTATTTCTCCATTTCAGTAATTCCTGCGGGCAGGATTTATAGCCAATACACAGCGCACAATATAACTCACGCTCATTCTTCCAGCTCTGCTTTCTCCTCTTCCCTCCCCCTCTCTTTTTCCTTCCCGGTACCATGAGGACTTTACTTGCATGAGAGCTAGAGGCAAACTAATTGGAAATGTGAACACTGGGCTTCAAAGGCAGCTTTTTGCTAAGCAATGTCATATTGTGAAAGTCACTGATTTCCCATATTCCAGCTTTCCCATGTAATGTTTCTGTAGATTACAGCCTTGCCAGCTGCATAAGCAGGAAGTTTTACTGCTCAACAAATTAGACTTCCACCGAGTTATCGTCTTGACAACGGGTGATGTATTCTCTGGAATACCTTCATTGAGTGGGCAGATTGACTCAAGCTGTCTAAAATCGGCCGGTTTGCAAACCAGAGGGCCAGCGTGCCCTCCCACACAACTGAGCAGGGAACAATCCACGTGTCTCATCCAAAAGGACGGAGTAATCATTTGCATTAGACCTGCTTCTCATACGCCAAGGACGTGCTTAAAGGCAACAACTATTTATCTAAGATTTCTGCATGGCAAACATCCTCGGACAGTGGGTGTTTGGAAATAAGTAAACAGCTGCTCATAGCAGAGAAACTTTTAACTTACTGCTAAGTATAAGTAAGTAGTTTTGTGACAGGAGAACGACTGGCAGGTTGGCTTCTTGACAAGTTGGTGCACAGCCTGGAGACACAGCGAAAGGAAACGCTGGGCTCAATTCTTACTCGCTTTTCCAGCCCATGTAACAGAATAGGTTCATATTAGATGTCGTCTTCCTTCCTTGGGCAGGAAATACAACAGAAGACGAAGAAAAAACAAGTCAGGGCTACTACTGTCTTTCCCATTCAGCTGAACACAGCATGATCCACGCATCTTGCCTGGGGGCAATGGGGACAGCTCTGACTTCCCGGAGAAAGGGAGAGAGCCAAATGGGGGACAGTGACTCAAGGGTCAACCTGGTTTGTGGTCTGCTCGCAGAGCAGCGCTCCTCTCTGCTCACTCCTAGTAAGGATTTGTGACAAAACCATTTGTTGGCCTTTCCTAAAATCTACATTTTGTTTACATATTTGTGGCCGGTGCATTTATTTTAATAGGGGCGGTTGAGCACATGCTGTTATCTCTAAATTTATTTTGCAGGAAGAGAACAAGAATATATCTGGGTAAGAACTGAATATGTATCCTAAATAAGCCCAAAAGCCTTATTAAATTTTTATTCATTCCATAAGCAAAACATTAACAAACTGCAGCATGAATTTTACTACAGCAGAGAATCTCGGTTTTGAGCCAGTGTTTCTTTACTTGTATCTTAAAGGCGCTAAAGAAACATGTCAGATCTGCTGCTGTATGTAAACACATACTTAAACTAAAATAGTAGGGATTCCTGAATTACTGCATGTCTCTTTGTGGTGGGCTTCTGTGTGAGGATAACTGCTTTTTTCCACCAATTGACTTAAGAAAAAATACTTTTGGGCATCTACTTTTAATTAAAAAATTTTAAAAACATCTCTTCGTAAACAAAAGGGTCATGGGATCTACCACTTGAAAAGCCCAGAGGACGGACAATTCCGGAGATTAATGTTGTCTGTTTATCCACAAAAAGACGTTGGCAAGACAATCCTCTCCAGCATCGATTTCCAAGTAAACCTTAGCTTACTTTCTCAGACAGATAACAACAGGATGACTAACAGGTTAGTGCAGTGCCAATGCAGACAGCAGTCTTCTTCCCAACCCCCTGACCGGGCTCCCACCTGAGGTCCTCGCTCTTTGGCTGGGTCATCAGCCGGACCGCAGTGGCCTGTGGCTGGTCTTCTTCTTGGCTTGAGACTGCGTCTCTCATGCCACTGGAGTTCTCTTCAGTTATTCTGCCTGACTCTCCCTTTTTCTTTGTACAGATGAAAATAAACCCAATTGCATCAATCATAGGCGACGGCTTAGCCCACTCAGTGCAATGAAAACGTGCCTAAATGGCAGGTCATGCTGCAAGCACAGAAGCTGCAAAAACAATCAACAGAGGAAAACAATGTATGTGAGAATCCCCTTTCACTTCTTATTCAGGCATGACAAGAAAGCAGCTCAACGGAACAATTTGTACACACGCAGCAATGGTTCGCTGACCTAATAAAACACAGAGAGTTCTTCATTGAAGAGAAAATGTTACCAAACCCGAGACCCTAACAAGATGGGAATATAAGCTGTGCTGAGAGTATACTTTACAATTCCCCACATTAATTATGTACTAACAGTTGCAAAGATGAGAATAAAGTATAGCTATAGTCTCTTTCAAATTAATAGTGGTGCAATCAGACTAAAATCAATCAGTAAATGAGGAAAAGGTTTTGCTAATGATCTCAAAATCTGACAGTTCCCGGCAGAATATTCCCCAAATATATAAATGTGCACCTGCACACGCTTATTTTGTTTGCAGTAACTTTCACGCTGAAAGATGCTGAATTATTTTGCAGCTATCCAAACATCACACCGTTGTATCTCTAGAAAGAGTTTCACCTGACAGGAGACAATAGGCAAAATAAAGATCAGGAGACCCAGAGGGAGAAATATTTCAGTCCAAGGAGAATGGAGAGTCTCTTATCTGTATTGGAGGCACAATCCCTCATTGGTTTCCACAGCTTCCTGAGGTTTCAGAGTCTTGCCCATTACCAGGAAAAGTATGGAAGTACAGATGGAGAGATCAGGATATTCTTTAAATGATAGGAAACTGTATCGTCTGATGAGAGTGGCATGACAGAGCAAACAGGAATGCAGTACATTACAACCCAACACTCAGAGTTTAGGCTAGCATCTCAGTAGTTTTACCATCCAATTTTAATTATTTTTCCCAATTTTTTTCTGAATTAGTACCTAAATTAGATTTATTTCCTGCTTTAATAACACCAAAAGGCCCCATAGGCATATCCGAGCACACATCAGAACAAAGACCGGACACGATTAGGCAAAGCACTAGCATTGCACTGCTATCTATGGGGTCTACAAGTTTTCAGACCATTTTTTCTTCTGAAATGTGTGCTAGGTCATGCAAACTAACTCATATTGCTAGAGCCGTGTGGTAAAGTGAATATATTATAAATGCAAACTGTCACCACACCCATCACAATTACATTTACAGCTCCCTCTGTGTCTTGTAGTAATTTGTTCTTCCGCACTGTATCCCTCAGAGGTTTCTACCAGATTATTTTTACTATTCAGAAAGGTAATTTATTGAAGAAGTGCTTTGCATCTCTGTCAAAGACACATGAAGCGAGAAATAGGGATGAGCAAACCTCAAAATGATTGGTAGCTTGATATGGATAAGGATCTAAATTTTAGAAGAACCTTGCACAAAAATGGCAAACAATTTTGTTACATGACTAATATTCCTTCTTCTTAAAATTAAATCTGTGCCCATACGTACTGTCATTCTGTGGATCTCACATCTGAGGTTATACTGATAGAACTTGGAGAGAAAGTTATTTCTTTGTTTACAAATCCGGATCAACATAGATGAGGAATTTCAGAGAAAATCAAGCTCTGGAACAACATACATGTCTAAAACTCAGCACAAGCAAAACTAGTTCCTTACTGCCCTTGGAAGTAGAAAAAAGGGTACTAGAAATTGCTAGTGTCCCGAATCCATGACGTTTTTCAGAGCTATGTGCATTTGGGACCTTCACAGCAGCAGATATATTGGTACATCCATCTCGCTAATGATCTGTTGCGCATCAGCTATACCCTCTAAAGGGAAGAATGACATTTTTTACCTCGACTAGTTTCTGCTCGTGTCAGGGCAGCAGAATACAAACAATGGTGCCCTTTGTCAGAAACACCCTTTTTGGCCGGAACACACCCATTTTGTGACTCATTGTTTTCAAAGGATTAAAGATCATTCAGCAAGATCAAATCTTTATTTGGAGCCTAGAAGCATCGAACCAGTTGTTTCCTTACTGCGGTCAGGGTAATGTTTCATTCGAGCAGTGCTGCTGGGATGCATAATGCATCCAGAGAGATGGGGAACCTTCTTTCCAGTCGATGAATTGAGCTGTGTTATTTTGTGAAACTGCTGACCTGACCCTCCAGTTCTCGTCCTGTGGAAAAGATCAGCAGCGTCCTTCCATTTTAAGGCTGCGGTCTCATGACTGTCCCATTCCTGGCACAGAGCTTCCCCTTGGTTTTTGTGTTTTATCAATAGATGATATATATTACCTATAAATATCGGAAAAGGACTAGAAGCACCAGTTTTAACACAAAACCCACTGCTTTCACATCTATTGGTTTCATTTTTGTTCTCAGCTTGAGTTCCGTCATCTCTATTTTCCTGACAAGACCAGTGGGTGTTATTTTTAAATCTGGCCCAGGCCCATGTGTCCTCACTGTGTCGTAGCTCCCCAGCTACAGCTCTTTGCGTTTGAGAATGTCACACCAAATCAAGATAACCACTAAGCAGAAAGGAGAAAACGAACATTAAAACAACATGTACGCGTACAAAAGCCAAAACTGCAACTGATCCAGCTTCCCGCTCCTTGAAAGCGCTACAGAGAGAGCGAGTCGAAATATGCGCTAGACCCACAGAGAAGTCAGTCCAAAACCAACCCCAGCCAGAAATAAAAGCAACGCCTGTGAGTCCCGTATGAATGACAGCACAGGGATGGCGACTTAAAGGATACGTTGAAGTATATATCTACCAGTAGGTGTTCTTTTTGGCCGCATTTCTGTGTTCTTTGTCAGTAAAGCTATAGCCTGATGCATTACCTTAGCTGGCCCACACAGATGTTACTGCTTGAGGCTATTTTCTCTCTTCCATCCAAAGGCAGAACGCATCCAGAAGCAGGTCAATTTTCTCAGCTTCTACAGGGCATATTAAAAAAAAAAAAAAAANAAAAGAAAAGTTGTCTTGAGAACTACGTCTTCTAATCAGCACTGCAGCGTGACGCACTGTCTCCTCATCAGCAGCACAGCTCGGGATATGTGATGGCAGGTACTTTTTGATTCAGAAAGAAATAGTCTGTGCAGTCTCATTGTCAGGAAAGGACATGGATGTTCAGCTGCGACAAGGCGTATTCCTGAAACATTGCAGAGAACCCCTTTCTGCCAAGATTTTAAGAGCCTGATTTAATATTCCCTCTGTTTTGACTTTATGAGGGTGGTGATGAAGACTGTCCTATTTCAATAAAATTACAAGCGTTCCACTACTTATTATTATCTACTTCTAGCAAGAAAAGGTGTAACAGGGTACTTGCACCAAAAGATGGCTTAGGTTCAACTCAAAAAGTTTTTGTCTGCTAACCCACAGGAGCAGTGGGAGTCTGAAGGAAATGTCTAGCTTCTTTTAATCACTGTAAACTAATCAGCAGCTACGGCTGGCAAATATGGTGGCTGTTTGTTAGAAAAAGAGATTGTTCTCAATTGGGTACAGCATGTGCAGTCCAGCAAACCATGCCCCGTGCTTAACTTTGCCCCAGTCCCTTTTGGCTTTTCATAGCAGGGATAATTTGCTTAATACCGTGTATGTTTTGGATGAACTATTACTGTAAATGAATAGCAAGAAGGGCAGGTAAAGGAAGATATCAGAATTGTAGATGTCCATTGGTGATGCTACTTACACCAGGAGGACCTACTTGACTTTACAGACAACGCTTAAGGTGTTCGCTGGGTTGGTTTTTTTTTTAGAATTCTAGTAATCTCTGGAAATACTTAATTTGCAGGAAAATTCTTCCCTTTGGCTGGCAAAGCAGGAGGTCTGACTACCTTAAAGAGGCCGGGGCTGAACAGTTGAACTATGGAGCTCCTTGAAGGTTGATAAAAAGAGTTAGCTGCAAGAAGCACTTCACTGGGTCAAGTCAGCCTAGAGGGGATAAGCTATGAAAAGGGTCACTGGAAATTTTAAGTGATTGTAAGGTCAAAATGCATTAAGGGCATAAAAGAGAAATAGTTGCTGCATAAAACAGAAAACTTAACAACTTGCTAAAGCCTTTCAGTGCACAGAAGAGTTGTGTGCCTTTTGTATGATGTTCTATACAACACCTATGTTTTATCTTAACACCTGCAGCTGCTTGTTACCTTACCAAAATCACCCCTCACCTGAAACACAGCATGTAATCATGCTTTTTCTTTAACCTGCATTACCATCTTCATCATAGGCTTAGCTTATCTAACGTAACAGTTTTGGAAATCATAAGATCATGGAAGTCTTTTCTAGTTGTAAAAGGTGGCCTTATAGAATTGTGGCACATTATAGAATTGAGTAACACTATTGCATATGTAATTCTGTGCTTTGGTTCTTACCAAAGAACATGGAAATGTCAACGCTGACAGCAAGGGGAATGGGGTTAAGGCTTTAGTGATACTTACTGACTGCGAACATGCTTGCACCCAGGATGTGTTGACAGTACAGGACTCTCCCTACCCCCAGTCATATGACCTACCAACCTGCATCAAAGGGAAGACACAAATGTGTCTACATCCTTATTATCAGGGCTAGTCCCCAAAGCAGGTTGAAAACCTATCAACCCAATGTCACCTTTGGGTCAAGATGCCAGGCCTTTTTTAAGGGGAGGGGAAAAAAAGAATTGTGAGTCTTTTCAAAGTCATGCCAGTGCCTGGGAGGATTACAATAATTCGATTTGCTCTCCTAGTGTCTGATAATTTATTTAGTTTTCCTGTGAGAGGCTGTAACATTTTTGTTTGCTATTTTGAAATTGGAGCTTCTCCACAGAGGCCAAGGAGCGGGACTAGAAAGGATCCAAACGAGTTATCATCAACGAACGCTGAAGTCTGCCTGACGGGCATTGAGATGGAATTGTATTTAAGAAAGTTGAAGAAAGGGAGAACAAGGAACAGGAAAAGGGGAGAGATGACACTGCATTCATTTACATAAAGGTGCTCCTGAATTCCCAAGCAAGTACCTGCCCTGGAGGGCAGGCAGGCAGAAGTACCCCTCTCCAGTGCAGAACAGGTCTGGCCCCGATCCTGCATTTCCCACTTAAGTACTTCCCTTAGTTCACTTTGAATTGAACTGCTTCAGGTTTACCACTTAAGTGAGAGATGCTGTAAGCAATAAACAACATCAAGGAAGTTTGTGCTATATTTTCAGTTAGCTGCTCATTTGTAAGGCAGCTGAACAAGGAGAGAAATAAATCCCAAGTTTAAACTCAGTTTGCACCGTTATGTTTTACTCAGACCAAGACTGGAGCTCACCCACTACTTAAAAGTTTTACTGAGTTACAATGTAAATTGAGTTGGAACAAGTTCAGTTATACACACACTGAAAACTAAAAGTGAATCAGAAAGCACGCTAGTTTGGCTCCCTGACATTGAAGGAAGAGTCTGTTGTCACGTCATTTAAAAAATCTGATATCACCACAAAACAACCAGTAATAACTTAGAATGCGATTGTTTGTATAATGTTAAAAATACACAGAAAATGTAAGGGACAAAAGAAAAAAAGAGAAATACCCATTTGAACAAATAGTACTGTGCTTCTAGTTACTTTTTCTTGGCTTTACTTTTTAAGGGGTGGGGGGAAGACACTGTCCAAGTTTCATATGATCTCAAAATCAAATCCCCAGATTTGTAGTGTACGATTTTGGGACAGCAGGTTAGCGTTGGAGACACTATGGTCTGTGAATATCACAAAGCACAAGGTCATTTGAAATCTAGATTTAAATCTTATGGTTTGGGGTCATCTCTTCTAAATTCTGAATATCTGAGTGGTTTTATAACTGAAATGGGAACTCAAATACAACACAACATAAGAGTGCAGGTCAGAAGTCTGTTATTGGAGACGTGAGATCAAAAGGAGGACAGAAAGGAAGAGGGAAAATAAAAGATTAAATGATTTCAGAGTTATGGTTGCCATAACACTTTGAACTCATCTGGGTTTTAACTAGTGGTCGCAGCACTTTTTGATAGTTCAGCAAGAACTGTAGATCCCTGTTAACCTTGGTAAGCAGAGGCCAAGATTACAGCATGGATCAGGAGAGGCAGAGAAAGAAGGAAAAAGAGGACGACAGTTTAAGGGCTTGGATCCAAGCAGCCGCTATAAGCGTGGGTAAGTCTGCCCTGCCCGAGGGCAGGTCGCTCTGCGGAGGGATCCAGGAGCCTTGGCACACAGCAAAATGCAAACGTAGCAGCCAACCAAGAGCAGCAATGTAGCGCTAAAAGCTGCCTGTGCAGCAGCATCTGCACTGAAGGAACAGACCAGGACACGAAAAGCCACAAAAGCAATATTTCAGCGCATCAGAGGAATAATTAGGCAGTCTAAATCTACCTGTCCAAAAATGCCTGATCACACCTGAGAAAGGAACAGAAGGTTATACTCCCATCAAATAACATTTGCTGTATTTTTGCATGCTGTATTTTAATAATCATTCCCATTTTGAGGCTCCTTGCAGGGTTCCACCTTCTACGGCAAAGGTCTGAGGGGGGGTTGTGGTAGCTTCAGAGCCCTGTACATAGCGATGACTTGAAAATCACAATTGCTACAGCATTAGTATTCAAGTTCTGTTCTTACTGCTGATGTGCCAAAAGACATCACAACCTTAAGTCTAATAAAGGCACCGTAATGCCACATTTTAGCTGTCAGCGCCCTCGGTGCCTGCAGAAGCAAGTAGCCGGCTGCCTGCTGAGGAGGAGCTGGGTGTTCGGCAGCCCCCCGGCTCCGCAAGCAAGCAGGACTGCTGCTGATTACCGCGGGCGGTAACGAGTCACCGGGAAAGCCCATTGTGCTTATAAAGCTTTAAACGTGGCAGAAGCCGTTCGACACAAATAATGTTCTCAAACCTTCATTGTCGGATTCCTCCAAACTTGACACCCATACTCCTGTTCAACCTTTTACTACATAACACAGCTCCATCCCGTTACCAAATGCCTTCTTCCATCTAAAAGGCAAATCGTTCCCACTCCCACCATACCAGCACTGCCGTGTTTCTAAACTTCATTGCCTCTGATGGGTCCTTCCTGCAGTTACAGGCAAGGAGAAAGAGGAGACNATTGCCTCTGATGAGTCCTTCCTGCAGTTACAGGCAAGGAGAAAGAGGAGACGAGGACTTCGGGTATCTGCCTGTGGTATGTACCTATATCAAAGCAGGCTGGGATTGCAGATGTTTGACTTGCCACAACACTGAGATTTTACTGTTGGATGTTGTGAAACAACTGTATTGATAAATACAGGGCTTAATCTGAGATGCAAAAATTAGCAATTAGATTTCTAATGAAATCTAGCAAAAATATCATCTGGCTTCCTGTGGTTGAAAGAAAAACTTACCTTTCACATCTTATTTGTATGGAAGAATAAAGTAAAAAGGTAAGTACTTCAACAAATAATTCTGCAAAAATGCGATGGAGGAACAGATCTATTAGTCTTTAAACTCAGTTGAATGCAAAAACATTCCCCAAATTGTGTGAAAACAATCTATCCC
>RSEF01000007.1:35861618-35872356 GCA_003993805.1 Himantopus leucocephalus | reverse complement strand
CAGAGGTCCCTTCCAACCCTGACCATTCTGGGATTCTGTGAATTTGCATGAGCTTAAATCTGTGTCAAAACCAGAATGTAAGTCTAAAAAACTGAAACTCTAGAATTTGTTCCTTCAGCCTCTCAATTTGTTGAAGTCAATTTCCTGTGAAAAAAACCCTCATTGGGATACATTAAATCCTTTCAGATCTGATGGAACACTGTGCTCTATGATGAAGGAGATGGTACTGGATCATAGACACGCGTCTATTTTCAGATCTGTCTTAACGGTGTGTGGTTTGCAGCCTCCTATATGCCTCTGCCACACAAGAAAATATAAGCAGCCACTTGTTGCTACACATCTGACCAGTTTTGAAGGCATTTAATTTGACTGCCTGTAACTAGGATACAATATTCTGGCAATATTTATAGAAGGTTTAACGCATGAGATCTGATTAAAATAATATGACATGTGTGTCCTCCTTGAATTGGTGCCCTATGAATTGGCTGTTCTCTTTTCTCTATGCCAAAACAATGTCATAACAATATAAACTGCTAATAAGGATGAAAAACTGGCTGAAATTTGACTCATTTAATTTGTTATCTTTTTTTTCTCTCTTAAAAAACCCACTGATTCTTTTATTAACAGAATATTTTCAGATGGATGGGCCTCTATAAGTACACTGGTGGTACTCTAGATAAAAAATTTTTTCTGATTCCTTTTTACTTGGAATAAGTAGCTCATTACTGATTCCGTGGGACCATGAAATTACATCTTGTGCCCTGGTTTCCAGAGGTGTAAAGTACCCAATCCATCAAATTCTGCCTTTTATTTATTGTGATAGCATCAACTTTGGGCGTACATATTTAATGTATCTTTTCATCTCAAGTCAAGAACGGATCTTTTAAAAGCTGTTATTTTATTTCAATTGGAACAAAAGAAAATCAATTTTGGCCCAAATTTGACCCAACCATCAATGCCCAGAATGTATCCTGGCTTTCAAAATTAGGCCTTGCACTGATCCTTTTCTGACTGAGCCGGGGCGATTACTTTGGCACAGGTTTCTCTTTCCCCATTATTGGGGATAAAAGGAAAAAATAAAGAAAATTTTAAACATAACAGACACACAGGCATGAAAAAGCCTATGCCAAACTATCTGTAATGCCTCAATATGTTTTTATTTATTGTCCTCTCCTCCATTATATGGAACTACAGAATCATAATATATTTTGTCACAACATTTTCAAAAGCATCTAAATATTCCCTAATTACAAGACATAGGATAAGTGTATTTCTAAACAACTTTATCTTTCATTTGTAGCACTTTGTGAGCAAAAATGTCTGTTTGGAAGCAGATGCGTAAGACCAAATGTCTGTGCTTGCAGAAGCAGCTATACTGGTTCAGCGTGCGAAAAGAAGGTAAGGTCCAAAACCACTGATTCTTATGGCAAGAGGGACAAAAATAACCAAATGTAACTGAAATAGCCTTCAGAAAAATGGATTAAGGTCTTTTTAACCTTATGAAAGATGTAAATAAGGTTACAAAATAGCTTAAAGGAAGTTTCATGACTGCTAAGCTGCCAAAATAACCCTGTATCCAAGTTCTATACAAAAATTTCCCTTAAGGAACAGTTTAATACTTCAAATATAAAACCCACAAAAGCTGTGTCTGTTCTGGTAGTTAGGGTCATCCTTAATAGAGTGCTCCTCCTCAAACCTACTAATATCTGCACAGCAAACCCTGGAGAAAAACAGCTGGTTGCAGTCCAGCCCAAGCCTGGAAGCTTTTCTAAACTGCAAAGGCAACCTGTTCTTCCCCACCAGACACAACTCCCCTCTGCCCCCAGCTTGCTTTTCACCCCTCTGCCTTCCTAACTTTGCTTCTTGTTCGCAACGTGAAATCTCAGGCCTTGCACCCAGGAGGTCTGCGAGCAGCAATAAGTCTTGTTCGTTCCTTCTCCACTCCACTTTCCGATGTCCACAGACAGCCCGCCTCGTCTTGCTGAGCTTGACCTTAAACTCAACATTAAATGTCATTACAGACCTATCCAAAAGCGGCAAAACACCAAAACAATTCTTGTGGTCAGAGAGGGCTCCACCTTACTCCTCCAAACAACTTTGTTAGAGGCTCTTTTCCAAGATGAACTCTTTCTTCCTGGCATTGACCAAAGCAAACGGAAGTCCGGTTCTTGCAAATCTTTTTTTGCATGAATTTGCGAAGCATTAAGTTGGGCAAATACTATCCTCACCCCTCAAAATAACCCAGTAAGTAATGTCCAGCTAACGGAATGGTTTGCAAGGCTATAATACATCTGACAGCTGGGCTTGAACTGACCATCACGTCAGCATACGTCTTTGAGCCCAGTTTATCCCCCGCATCACCATGAAGGCAAAACCTTTTTTTCCGTCTTGCTTGTTGTACCTGAACACAGTATATATCCACTTGACTTTCCCCTTCTATTTTGAGTACTGCTTTATTTCATTTCCTGCACCCCCTGTTGCTCAGAGAATCTCCTCCCTTCCAGAGTTAAGAACACCCAAAATATTTTACATTTGCCTCTGTTAAGTTTCACATTTTTAAACCATGGTCATTTCCCATAACTCAAACACTATTCCACTCAGATGTCCTGACTGGGCCAATCTCCAGCTTTCAAAAAGGCAGGTTGACCTGTCATATATCTATACTCAAAGGCTAGGGGCAAAAATCAACATATTTTCCTTTCAATTACATCATGCACTAAGAGAAAGCATGAAAATCTATTCAGATAGTCACTTTATTCTGTTCATGATAATTATATTTTAATATCAGAATTATAGTCCTATATGGATTTTCTTAACAAGTACATTCTCATACTAACTTACAGCTCCTATATCAATACAGAACTGCAGCTGTTGTAGATAAGATGAGTAGGTATTCAAATTTTCTATATATAAAAAAATATATTAAACGGGTTGTCTGTAGCCTAGGAAAATATGGTGCACATTTTCTCAAATAATTAACAGAAGTAGTCCAAATGGAAGCAGGAATATGCCAAGATAAACTGGAATTATTCTCTGCAGGTGTTTATATCCAGAAGACTTTCCCTTGGTAGGTCAAGAGTTGCCATTTTTGATACAACAGACCGAGACTACCAGGATTGCTTTAGAGCATTATTCTATTTGTGAAAGTGTGAAATATGATATTTGTCATTTCACAAATGAAGTGGAACTTTGTTGCACTTAACAGAAAATATTAAATCAAAAAAACAGGCTTCTTTTTTCACATGAATAAGCTAATACACAGTAAATCAGTCCTGAAAGAAAAAGAAACTAGAAAAAGCCTTTGCATATTATGTATGTCCAAAATGCCAAGCCATCAATGATACATGTAAACACATGGGTCTCTCTAGCAATGATTCATCTCACATTTTTTAAGACTGTTTGAAGCACTCTTCAGTTTCATGGCTTATTCTACAGAAATACTGATTGGCTGCACTGATATGAACGTGCATTGCTTTGATGTGAAGAAGGAAACGTTCTGAATAAAAGAGAATTAACAGGTTTCCTTCAATCCGTGAGCATTGCTGAAAGCTAGAATCGAAGTTAGTAATAAAAAGGATGAATTTAACGGTGTCTAGTTTAAATTACATGGGTTATAATACGTGAAAGCAAATGAGCTACCCCTCCAAAAAAAAAGCAAAATTACGAGAGATATTAAAATATAAAGCTCATTTACTAGCATGGACTGTAGTAAATTGCAAACATTGGAATTCATACCCATATCACTGTAGAACCGTTGGGATGATAAGCCTCCCAAGAGTTAATTTATCAGACTGGATCAGGTATAAGGAACAATCTGAACAGCCTTTAATCAACTTCTTCTCCAAACCCGTTAGTCATGGAAATCTCACAATTTATCTAAGGAATCGCTCAAGTATTTAACTACGTTATCAAAGCGCAGTTTTGTTTTTCCTAACACTGAACATAAACCCAATCTGCTGCAAGTAGGGGAGGTTTAGATTGGATATTAGGAAAAATTTCTTCACGGCAAGGGTTATCAAGCATTGGAACAGGCTGCCCAGGGAAGTGGCAGAGTCACAGTCCCTGGAGGTATTTAAAAGACTGGTAGACGTGGTGCTGAGGGACATGGTTTAGTGGTGGTTTTAACAGTGTTAGGTTAATGGTTGGGCTCGATGATCTTAAAGGTCCCTTCCAACCTAGACAATTCTGTGATTCTATGATTCTAAGTAAAACTGATATTTCTTGGGGTAACCTTGGTGGGCACAGAGAAAAGTTATCACAGTTCTTTCAGCAACAACATTTACTTGTTTGAAGACAGTTAAGAGTCTCCCTTGCCTGATTTTCTCATTATTTCCCATATGGCATTTGTGCAGTTGATTTTTCCCTTTTAAGTACCATCTTTATTGTCTTTACTTAGTTTTGTCTTACGGATATCAAGCTGTTTCACCCATTTGTCAAAAAGATTTGAATTCCAAGCCTGCTTGCACTGCCGCCAAGTGTGACATTGTTCAAAAATGGGACATCTCATTGTCCAAGACATTAATGAATGTAGCAAATAGAAAAATCAGGACCTACCGACTATTGATAAAATTACTCCTTGATAATACAGTCCCAAACAGGCCTTGCCCCTTAATTATTTCACCTGAATCATACTTACTGCCATGACTGACTGAGTCATGTCTGAAGTCTCCCTAAAGGGAAAAACATATCTACTCCTGGTGGCTGCTTACCTTATTACACTTGAGGGGCTTGTAAGTTGATTGTTTAATAATTTGTGTTTCCAGATACCAACTTAGTCTGAATCTTTGGCTGTCGTTCACTTGCTTTTCCTTTTTTTCCCCTCTCCTAAAGATATGCATTGTGTTTATTGGGACTATTTATATCCTTTAGGAGTTCTCAAAGCAGATCACTGCTGGTTTAGAAAATGCATCTTTAAATAGGCTGGGGTAAACTCAAGGAGGCCCTGTTGACCTGGAAAAGCTGCTTTGTGTAAAGCTGCTCTTATACACTAAGACTTTCCATATGGGGAGTTAATGCACAATAGATAGCATACCATAAATTCAAATCCCAGTTTATTGCCTGGTCATTTAAGCTTGTAAACAAGCCTTAAATCTGACTTTTCTGAATCTAAATACTCAGTTCCTTCCCTGCTCTCCTTTGCACTCCTGTTCCCTTGTAAATTCTGATCATGCTAAACCTTTTGTCACATTTAACCTTTCCATGAAGACCAAAGAAAAGGCTTTGAGCACGTTAGCCTTGCCTGTGTCATCTGCAGTCTTCTCTCCTTCTTGTGAGATTTACCACTATGTTTTGCTATGGGAGTTAAACCTCATGCTTTGCTCTGTTTCTGTTACAAATCTTCAAATAACAGGAACAATACAGTAGCAGTGGCATGTCAAATTTGTCAAAAAACCTGGATTAAACTGGGGTGGAGCAGCCTCTTCCCTCAGCAGCAGCTGACACGGGATGCTCTAGGTGACTGCACCTGCAGCTAACCGAATCGCCCCAACCCCCCTTTCCTAGGGAAGGAGACGCCAGGTGATTGCCACTTCTCCAGTTCCGGAGACTGATTTCCTCCTTTAAACTTAATTTCTGGTCTTCAGCTTAGTCTCAAAAAATTAGAGTGAAAAATTCATTTTTTTCAGAGTATGGACTGAGAACACTAAGGCGGTAGACACAAGGCACTGGAATAAAAAAGACCTCACTGCAGAACTCCTTTTTTTTCCCCACAAACAAAACAGTGCCTGGAGTCTGGTTTTGCCGGTGCGTTTGGAAAAGTTGGACGGCCCATATTTGCTTAATCAAGTTATTCCCCTTTCTCTGCTATAATCTTTGGTATAGTTCCCCTTTGTGCAGTTAAGATTCCTGGAGGAACAATGTACATTTTTCCAAATTATTCATCATTTACGTCCTAGTTCTCACATTTACATTGCCAAGTGATTTGCAATTCATTTTCTGACATTTTTGGTTTACTTTGTTTTGGACTTCTGCTAAACAAAGCCTGCCAACAGCATTCCTCAGAAGGCTAATGAACTTGCTAGAATAGCAATCACTCTCTTAGAAACCTTTTTGCGTGTTTTTAATTTGTATTGACTCTTTGAGAGATCCAGATAATTTAGCAAGTTTCGTGGCAGACATGAAGACAAATGCTCCTGCTGACTTCTACATTCAAAACAGCCATTAGAGCACATTTGTTCAGGGCTGGAAGGGGCGACCCAAACAAAACAGACTAAACAAGCCTTTTTTTCCGGTGGAACCACGGTTAAAAACTTTGGCACGAGTACCCAAAAGAGACTAAGACAATCACTGAGTCATTTGTACAACAGGGAGTTTTTCAGAAAGCTGAAATTCTTATTGTATCTGCTGTCCTATGTGATACCATCACGCTTTCCTTGTTTTGGTTTGGGTTTTTTTTCCTTTCTAAATGGATTAAAGTAATAGCATTAATTAAGCCAACTGAATTAATTTAAGCTAAACAATGTTATCTAGTTAGATATAAATGGTGCATAATATTACACTACAAGCTATCATGATGGTGTATTTTCCCAATAACAGTTTAAATATTAATGCACTAAACTTGCCTGTCTGTTGAATAGTTATTCTGAGGCATAAAGGTAGGGAGAAGTGTAGCCCATTACAGAAATTAATAATTAAGAAAAGGCAAACCTTATAGCAGACAATTTTAACACTGGAATTTACCAGTAAATCGAACAGCAACAGGCCATTCATTCCCTATGAATGAACCCCGTGACTGCCTTCCAAAGATTGAACGTACTATTGATTTCAGTCCAGCCCGAAAATGCAAGATGTTTTTAATAAACAGTTTCTCATATTAGGCAACCCTTTGCTGCAGTTAGCGACCTTAACATCACTATTACTTTGTTCATTTAGACATTAAATCACAAATCATGGTGCTCAAGTTATACAAGCTGTATTCAGCGTCCGTGAATATACAAGCTAGTCAGCTGTGGAGTTTTAGGAAAAAATGTCACGCCTGTTCATAAATTATCGCAGAAATAAATGGAAGTAATATGAGATAAAAAGGGGAAAGGCAAATATAAACAGTATCGAGCTACACGTGTATGTCAGACTATTTTCTTGCTTATTAGAAAGGAAAGTAAGAGTAGGTAATGCTATTTAAGCAAGAAAAATGACTGTGATAGCCACATCATATCACTGAATACCTTCAACACATATACTTGTTTGGGTATTCAGACTGTATTCAGAGGCATCCTGATACACTGCAGTTTGTTTAGACCTGGAAGCACCCAAGAGCTTGGGCTTCCAGGCATGCCTGGATAAATGCCCTCAACGATGTGCCCTACCAGGCTAACTCGCCAGCTCTGGTCCCTGCTAGCCTGGAGGTCTCCACCTACGGTCCATCCTACTGCCGACAAAAGCCTGCCACTGGTCCTTAAAGGATTTACAGAACTATGGTAGTGCACAGTAAAATGAAAATCTGTAGTGTGTGTCAATACTTGAACACCCTTTTAATCTCGGAGAAGCTTATGAAGAAAGAGAACTTACAAAAGTGTTCATTTTGGACTTCCGCTGATGTTTTCCCTGCAATAAAAATATATCTTCTCTTGAAGTCTAAATAGGACAGAAGACCATTACTGATTTGGAAATTGCAATGTTTTTCTTCAGCGCTCATTAGAGTTTCGTGAACAAAGGCGAAACCAGTCTACTGAAAGTCTTCCCTGATGTGTTTTGACTTCAGTTAACACATTCCTTCAGAATGGGGCTTTGGAGTCATTGCAGACTGTTATGTGTAACATGAATACTTGCAAGTTTCTGTCCTGCTTGGTACTAAATGTATGCTCCAACTTCCTTCACATGTTTTTTCCCAAAAGAAAGTAGGACAGGGGCCTTTGCAGCATTTCATGTTTCATTATACATCCTATTTTATATATAAACATACATCTATACATTTTTTCACACAAAAATATATACACATCTAAAATTCAGGTATATATTTTAGTATAAATGTGTATATAGATATATGGAAATATGTAATAGGACAGACATGCACATAAGTTTTTATTTGACTTCAATAAATGTATATCACTCTTCCAGATATTGCACACATTTTTTCCATGTAAAATCAAACCCTCACTCTACCTGTGTAAATCCCAGCAGGCACTTGTAGAAGTACACTCTCTTTTCAGATAAAAGAAATGTGCCATGTACTATTCACAAATAAACAACTGCTACCTGGATACATCACTATTGGAAAGTACAGTAAGGTATTTTAGAGTCAAAGAGGGAAGTAAAATTCGGATACATGATGTTAATATCAAGGTTAACCTGTCATATCAAATACAGATACATCAAGATTAAAGAGCACCTTTCTTCTTGTCCTGAATAATAAATTAATATCAACATCTTTATATGCTTTATAATATAGATTTCTATAAAAGTGCCCTTCAAAATGGGTTCTTAAATCTATGTGCTGGCATAAAATAAAGCTTTTCATATCATCTATTATCTTGTTTTGGGATAAAGAAAATTCAGTCATGTATTTGAACCAAGATGATATTCATGGACAACTTCTGCTGTATGAAAATGGGATAAGTGCACTGAAACGTTTTCAGGCAAGAAGCCAACAATCTCCATGCGTTATACAGAAGTGGCAGAGTGATTTTTTTAAGGCACACCTGCTTTAGATGAAAGAAATTGAATTCCAACTCCATAACTGTCAAGCGCCACCGCAAATAATAGAGCCTAAGCCGAATCATTTCAGCAATATAGCTATTTTCCTGTTGAAGCGACGGAGCAGAAATCAGCCTTAGCTAGATGATATCACTTTATGTGCATGCTTTGGAAACAGTTCCATTCATCATTTCACTGCTTAATCCCTTTCAAAAACATGTTCTTCATTCCCTGGTTAATAAAAACTTTGGTTACCTAAGTCAAAATTGTGAAAAAAAACCAACGTGGATTGTGATTTTGCCGTTAATTACATAAAAATGCCAAAGAAAATACAGTAACTACCATAAATCATTTGAACGCTCGCACATAATATTTCTTACATGACACCAACTGCACGAGGCTGTTTCTTCTATGGTCCCTTAAGCAGCTGAATCCTCATTTCTTTTTTTGCAGCTCCCAATAGGATGAAGATAACGTAACAGCAGGACAACGAAGACGATCATTTGGGTATTGATAATCTGGCACTGAGCACGTTTTCCATTTGGGAAGATACAGTGTGAAGAAATTGCTAGTTCTCTCCCTTTTACCCTCATATAATCACACAGAAGCATAAAAAAACCCCAAAACCCTTCTCATACATCAATAAACCTACATTTATTATCAAACCTGTCTATGGCAAGGCTCAAATTCATGATCTGTGGCTGTAGTGACACCATCACAATGGCTGCTCCTGAAAACAAGATTTTAGAATGGTACGGGCCATTTTATAAAGTTTTTTACTGCCATGTTATCCTGCTTTCATTAAAATTTGAAGGCAGAGATAAATTTCCTGATTTCTTCTCATTTTTTCAAACAGGTATGTTTACCCAGGGTCTAGTGAATAAATACGATCCTACTTCTATTGAGAAATTTCAGTGACTACCAAGGGAAAGACCTCAATAATGCTTACCTAACCCTAGCTCCAGCCTGTAGTGTCTTTCTGCTGAGTAACTGCTAAAGCCAAAAGTTTTGGTTTTCTAAGTTGCTAATGTGTCAGCATTTATTTCTGGAGGTATCAGTGCAATACCTGCAGAAGTGCTGGCTTATAGTTGCATCTACACTTGAGTTCTCCTTTGTCCTCTGTAACGGCTGCACGTTGCTCCCAGGCGAGTCAACGGTTGGCGTGCTGAGGACACACAAGGCTCCGTGTAGTCACACAGCTTTATGACTGGCAGCATTTTAGAAAACTAACTTTCTAATCCTACAATAGAGCCCTAGCGAAATACTGGAAAACTTCGGTGATCTCAGAAGTTTGCATCTTAATCTGAAAATTCAGATTTACAAAAATCTACCATTGGCTCACCTACCAGCGGCCAAAAGACAAGCTGCGTGTTTCATCACAGGCAGCGGTACTGACGCGGGGTGGGATGGGATTGGATGCCATGGAGCAGTGGGAGGAAATCGGCNAGTGGGAGGAAATCGGGGGGGAGGAGGAAGGAGTGAGAGGAAGGGAATAAGGAAACCAATTATGAGATCAGTTGGAAAAAATAGTTTTCAACTGTCACCTTGGACAACTCTCAGGTTCAATAAGGTGCATCCCAGACCATGCTCTGGGCGTTCATGCTCTCCTTTCATTAATCTCACTGGAAGATTCAGAGCAACTATAGACCAAAACCCTGGTGCCTTGATGGAGGAATACAGAAGTTTTGACATCCCCTCACTCCTCCAGAGGTAACTTAGGGGAACAATGGTACAAGTAAGGATTTTTTGATTGAACCTTCAGGGCTGCAACAGTAACTAAATGTAAGATTTGATCTGACCCTTACTGTCAATTTATAAGAATAAAAAATATTGACTGTGGCAGCTTTGAATACTGTAAATTAAGTGTTTAAAAAAGTCTGGGAATATCATCGGTACTATAACTCACAGAAACATTCCTCCTCCCTTTTGCCCAGCTTCTAATAGTGGCATTTTTTGCCCACATCTAACTAATATAGCAAAATGTTCTTAAATGTATCCAATCTGTTTTCCAATAAATGATTCTCTATTCTTTATTTCTGAAGTTTCCTCTTTTATTTTATGTTAGGCACTGCTCCAATGTAAACAGTATCCCAAATACAAAAGATTA
>RSEF01000007.1:35831288-35861518 GCA_003993805.1 Himantopus leucocephalus | reverse complement strand
TTTTTTTTTAATCCTAGATGAGGTTGATGCTTTCTGACCCAATATGGTTACAGTAAGATACAGATTTAAAAGAACTCTTGATCTTCTAAGCACAGAAATCACCACTCTCAACATAAATCACCAATATTCAATCTACAGCTAGACTTAAACCTTCGTTTTTCATCCTGTGTTTCCTTCACATCTTCACAAGTAAAGCTACTCGGGGCGCATAGTGCAATTTTAAAATAAAATATATTCCAGAGATGACAGAAATCTATTATGTCAGCAAATCCAAATCAGGATTTTAAGTATACTTCTAACTATACTTCTAAGTAAGTATATTTTCTAAAAGCTTTCAGGAATCAGATTTCAGGACTCACCTGGCAGCTCTGAACCTTTCTAGTGTCTCCAGACCACAGCCGGGCTATCACCCCACCACCCCACCACCAAAGTGGGCTCCCGAACTGTGTTTGGCAGAGAGCAGGCTTTGAAAGCGCACGCGCTGTCATTCTGTTAGCCCACACTTGCCAACCAGAATTACAGCATTTTAAATCTGCAGCTTGTTCTGAAATGTTCTATTGTATGACACTGGGTATTAAAGTAAATCTTGCTGAATGCATTCAAAGGCAGGTGAATCACTTTAAGCAGCATAACAGGCGTGCACACTTCAATTGTTCTCATGTTTCACCTGTAAAGTATTGTTTCAAGCAAACTAGATTTAACAGAACATTGGCTTTATAGAAGCATCAATTTGTCAACTAAATTAGAACAATAAATATCAAAAAACTCTCGCAATAGACTTGCATTTTAAATCTGGTTTAAACAATATAGAAAACAACTACCAACACAAAATCTCTCATAAATGGCTTCTGATCACGAGGCGGGATGGGTTCATACAGCTCTCCCATGCCCAGACAGAGCCCTGGTTCCTCGTAGGGGCATCCTGGTAGCTGCAAGTTTTCTATGGAGTCCCCCAAACCTCTGGCTACACAGGAGTTGGACTGCAATACGTGCAGGCTTTGACCACCAGCTTTTTCTCAACTCCACTCAGAAATCCTCCTTGTGTGTGAGTAATTCACCAGATCATCCCCTCCTTCCCCACTCACCCTGCCTCTCTGCACACCCTCCTGCAGCAGAGGCCCAGCTGGAATCAGCTATTTAGGCCATTGCATAAAACCACAGGAAAAGGCAGGCTGGAGGTCACCCAGTCCAGCCTCCTGCTGGAAGATGGCCCAACTTCCCAGTGAGGTCAGGGTGCCCAGGGACATGTCCAGCTGAGTTTAGAAAATCGCCACAGCCTCGCTGGGCTCCTGCTCTGGTGTTTAACCACGCTCATCATGCCAAGTTTTTTCTGTATGCCCAATTTGAATCTCCCTTGTTGCAACATATGATTTTTGCCTCTTGTCCTTCCTCTGTGCTTCTCTGAGAAAAGCTGGGGAAGACTGCTCTTGGCTTCGGTCATGCCACCCCACCCTTCTCTTCTCCAGGCTAGGCAAAGCCAGCCCCCCAGCCTCTCCTCACAGGTGAGGAGGTGCTCCTCTCCATCGCAGCGGCCCTTCACAGAAAATTCTCCTTTTTGTGTCCATCTCCTGAAACTAGACATAGTATTATGGATGCAGCTTCCCTATTTCTATCCCCAGGAGGGAATAACCTCATCCCTTCCCCTGCTGGCTGCAGTCCTGCTAACTCAACCCAGCCTGCAGTGAGCCTGCATTGCTATAAAGCCACCCTGTTGACTCACAACAACGTGTTGTCCACCAGTACCTCAGGTACTTCTCAGCTGCTGCCCCGGGAGTGAATCCCCAGCCTCAGCTGTGGCACTGGGTGACCCCGTCCCAGGTGCCGGACTCCAGACTGGCCTTCGCTGGGCTCTGTGAGGTTCCCAATGGCCAGTCTCTCCAGTCTGTTAAGATCCTTCTGATGTCCGCCCTCCTCGTAAGCCACTCACTGAGCCCCTCCTGCCTCAGTTTGGCTATTGGGGTTTGGCGGGGTTTGTCCTCACGGCTATGCTAATATTGAGCCAAACAGCACTGGTGGCTGTCACCCAGCTCAGAGGGAGTCCTCCCGTTGGGATGGCAGTCACATTAGCCAAGCACAACCTGTCCTTTGCAAACCCGTGCTGGCTGCTCTTGTGACTTCCTTGCCCTTTATGTGTCTGGACATAGCATCACAGCCACGGAGACTTGCTCCACGATTTCGTCAGGCAGCGGGGTGAGGCTGACAGCCCTGTAACTCTCTAGGTCCCCCTTCTCGCATTTTTCAATGATTTCAGAGGCAAAAAGTGTCATTAAAATCTGATATTTTGGCCAGGGCCTGGATTTCTTTTTTCCCAATTTTATCCTATTATTCTGACATTTCCTTATCATTTTTCTTTCCAGTATCACCTATTGCATTAGAGCTTAAGGGAAAGTTTAATAAGCAAAAAGACAACAACTTTACTGCATACTATTCCATTAGTTCCAGAACCAACCTCACTAATTCCTCTGCCCCTTCTATTTACATTCTGTATTTGCAGGCAACTACTGTGTCCTTTGCTTTAATAGTTGTTAAGCTATGCCATGCATATTTAACTCTTAATCATTTCTCATTAGTTCATCTTTCCAATTCCTGGCTCACTTTTGTGAATATCAATTAGTTTGTTAAGAGCTTTGTGCATCTACGGGCCTCAGTCCTGCCTTTACGGAAACTGAGGGAAAATTCCAATTCAAGGGAGCAGGCAGCCCCTAGTCCAACCCGGACATCTCTGAACAGGAAAAGAATAATATTATCCTTTCTTGTCTTTGCTTAGAGCATTTCTGTCACTTCTCTGAGCTCCAACTGCTCCTAGCTCCCCAAAAAATTTTCAGTTGTGGGGACTGTCTTTTATTACTGAAGAAATAAAGTAACTTATTCTCTCAATAAACAGCAGATGCAAAGGAGCAATTCAGCGATTTATAGACAGAAGAAAGAAACATTTTAGTTCGGTATTGGAACAGACAGGTTGTTATACAACTGCTTGGTTAATAGCATAAGTATTGATCATTAGCACAGAGTAATATTAAAATAAATGTTCTTTCTCATAGAGAGGTATAGTTAAGCAAAGAAACTTACATCAAGCTTTTAAAGAAAAAAGAAAATTGGTAATAGCCAACGTGGAATTAAGAAATAGAAGAAAAATTGCAAGAAACATGAAAAACAGGCAAGATTCTGACCTTTTAAATAAAACCTCTTGATTCTGTCCTCATTTGAAATTATTTCTTTTATAGCTCCTTCACTGTGCTTTTCATTAATAGGCTGGAAACATAAATGCCTTTTTTGACCTAACCAGGTATTTTACCAGTTTTTGATTTGGCAAAATATTTGCTTTCATTCTCAAATTTAGAAAGTCAAATGACAAAATCTATTTTTACCGACATTCAATTTCTTTTTCTCACCAAGTAAATCAGTAAACAATACTTGATAGATATAAGGAAGTCCATTAAGATGCTCAATTATCTATTACCATTTAAATACCCTAGGCTTTAAATACTATGTAGTACCTAAATCATAAGAGGAAATGTTAGCTAGAACAACTAAAATCTAGGGAGGAATGCTTTCAGCTTCAAAAAAGTTTGTACCATTTATTACCATAGGTCACCTTCAACTTCTGTATTACAGAAAGCACTTATTTTTATGCAGAGTCCTCTCTGACAGAGGGGTTTGTATTTTCCTTTAGGATAAAAAACAAATGGTACTGAAACTCCTGCAAGTCCCTAAGCTCATTCATTATGTCGAGAGAACTAGAATATTAGTGCGGTAAACAAAGCGGCTGAAGAAGAAAATGGAGGTGGTTACGGTAGAAAAATATTATTAGTGTGTTCCTCATCCTCCCAGTGCTCCACAGGCAGGAGGGGGACATGGATCCTTGAGCAGAATTCTANAAAAAAAAGAAAAGAAGCAAATATGAGAAAAACCGATCTACTGTTGCAAATAAATTAAACAGCGTGCTCACATCTTTCACACTGTCGTTACACGTTTAAAACAGTGGCATTAGCCTGAGGTCTATTTAAAATAATTTGCATAGTTCTGTACAAATGGCTTTAAAAAAGAAACAGAGGGAGGGAGAAAACAGAGACGACTTGCAGGAGTTGTTTTTCAAATGGAGCTGTAGGACATCTTCATGGCCACGCCTTAAAAATGCATTTTCCAGTTGCAATAAGAAAGACGTGGGCTCAAATCTTTGAGGCTGCATCAGGCTTCAGAAGATGTGAACCCTTCAGAGGAGATTTACAGCTGACCAGTTGCCTTTTTGGAACCATCACCATCTTCAGAGATGATGAGGGCTTCCCAAAGAACTGAATAACTTTTGCAATCATTGAAGATTGTTCTTTTTAGTTATTGTTTTAATATGCCTTAGAAAGTAAACATTTTTTATCCTATTTCTTTGAGCTTAAGAAAAGCACAGGAAAAAATAACTGATGCAGCTCTGGAAAAACTCTGCTGAAAGCGGTGAAACTTTTCCAAATGTATCAGTCTATCACCATTGTAAGGGCATAAAGAATTTAGTTCACCTTGTTTAATTGCTCGTAAACTCACACAATCAGTTGGTAACACAATGGGGAATAGCGGTTCGCAACACTTCATGCATTCTCCAAGACCTGGAGAAAGCTGCTGCCAGTTGGTAAAAAAATTCCCCTGGTTCTGCTGGATTTGTGCAGTTTTGAGTAATGGATTATCTAATTAAATTAAATGGCTCAGTAACATTGTTACCAAGGTTATTGTTAAGTGTTGGATGAGGTGATTCAGATGAAAATAAGACTCAAACCCTACCAAAAATTCAAATCAGGCAATTCTGACATCCTGAGCAAACAACTGCTTTGTATACCTTTGTGTTTCTGTACTAATCTAAGAGAGAAAGAAAAGGGCTAATAAATAGAAAATAGGTCTATCCAAGGATTTTAAAGAGCTTTTTAAAGTATCAAGTCACTTAGTTTCATAACGACCTGTAAGGCAAATAACCTATTATCCCTATTTGACACATGGCTGAACTCCTCAGGGGTTTGCAGCAGCTCCCGTAGGAGAAGGGACTAAACAGACAAGGACTCATCAGACTGGGAAAGACGTCAACTATAAAAACATGAATAGCACAGAGAAGAATTATAATTATTTTTTTTTTTTTTTTCAAAATACAAGGACTAGGAGGAACTCAAAAACATAAGCAGGGAACAAGTTTTAAAAGCAAGGGGAAATATTACAGTCTGAGGCACATAACCTTAGTAGTTTGCACCCTTTTAAAAGATGAGCAGTTTGGAAAATAAGCCTTTGTCTAACCTGCACTTTGGAAAAGAGCAGAGGAAGCGTGATGAGGATCAGAGGCAGGCAGGATGGCTATTAGGGGAGAAGAGGTTGTGCGACAGCCTTCCTTACACACACACATAATTTGATTATAAGCGAATAACGCAATTTCTTTAGAACAGAGATAACCTGCGGACTATACTGTGATGCATATGGTACTTTTTTACCTAATGCGTTTGAATCGTGGAGCTCATTGCCAAAGAATTTTGTGGAAACTAAAAGAATAAATTGATTTTTAAAGGTATGAGGCAGATTAATCAGGGCTGCCAGGCATGGTGCAAGTGTAAACATCCCTCAGTTAGGCCCTAGACTGCTTCGTGCCCGGGCTGAATGAATATGCCCAGAGTATGTTTACCTTACACTCCTCCTGCTTCTTTTACTAAGGATCTGTAACTGGAAATTGCTGGAGATTTCAGTCCAGCAGTTTTTATGTTGTTATCAAAGGAGGACAAGTGAAATCCTGTCCCCCTGGAGTCGGCAGGTATCCTGCCATTGCCACCACTGCGTCCAGCACGTCATCCCAAATGTTCACCACATATATTATAGTAATAGCCATGCGAGAGCCACATAACCATCTCAGCCTCCTGCAAAACACAGCACTACCTAGACCTTCCACAATCTGTACTTCAACACTCCTCACCTCCCAAGGAAGCAATAAAAAAACACCTCGGCATATTTCTGCCCATTTCCAAGATTTAAATGTTTCTGATAATTCACGTAAGAAACCAAATCTTACTATCCACAATCCACTGTGATATCCATTGCAAAAAGGTTATTTTTCATAGTAAACTAATATTCAAAACCCACCAATAACTGCCCCTGGTTTAGGTGGTCTAAACCACTGTGCTGTCAGCAAAAGAGTCATGAACAAAGGAAGTCCACCTTGGGCTGTGTGAGTGAGCTGTAGACCGGCCGTAGCTGCACCGGGCATCATCGTCCACACAAGAACGACAAACTTGCCAAAACAATTAAGAGGATGTAACCTCCATTCCCCCCTCATGCCAGACCTGAGCTGATTACTCCTTGCAACCATATTTTTCAAAAATAGCCTCTTAACATAATCAGTTATTGTTACATCCCCACTTGCTGCGGGATGTAATGTAGGTAACGTGCCGGTAATAAAATGCTTGCTCTGCAAACGAGAAGACCCCGCATTCGGCAATGAATGAAGTTTCCACATTGGATTTAATTATTTCTACTTTAAAATATTATCTCTCCTTGCAGAATAAAACTTCTATTTGTGTAAATCACCGTGTCAGGGAACACGCACCATAATCATTCAACTTTCAGTAGAATAATTGAATGTGGGGGTTTTCATCATGCTCATGTAAGAGATTCAGGAGATATTTCTCAACAGCAGTAAAGTAACTCCAGGAAGTGTAGTTATCATGATCATCATCAGGCAATTACTGTCTAGCTACTGAAGGATAAGAGACCTTGAGTTGCATTACTTGCATCATAACACTGACATTAAGAGTTCGATTATCACATAATACCTGCTTGTTTATCCTGTTTTACTATTTAACTTCCTAGTATGCATAAAAGGAGAAAAGCAACAATAAACACACACAAAGGGCAAAGAGCGACGATAAGAACATGCATGGAAAGAATGCATAGTCATGAGGATGTTTTAAAAATTAAACTAAGAAAAAAACAACAGATCTTTAGAGAAGACTATCCAAAGCTCTTTTTGGAGAGCTTCTGCAACATTTTCCCTGGATTCTAACTTAATGAACACTTAAAACACAAAAAGCTACTTGTAATCACACAACTAATCCCACCGTGAACCTGTAAGGCCTTGATCCAGCAAAGTGCTGCTCGTTCTGACTCACTCCAGCGAAGCACTTAACTCCTGCTTAGTTTTAAGCACTTGAGAATCCCTCTTCGACCTCAGTAAGATTTAAGCGTGATTAAAACGAAGCGTATCTTTAACCTGCCGTGGGATTTGGGGTTTGAGCAACAAGGAGTTTAATTTTATATTTTGTCTATGACGAAGGAAAAATAATACGTCTAAAATATAACGGTAGTAAAATAAACATATTCTAAAATATTCTGAGGAAGCCAAAATCCTCTAAGAAACACGTCACTGTGCATATATTACCATGCACTGTCAATTAATGCACATTTGGGACTATATGAAGTGTATTGTTTATGCCTATTGCCATATGTCTATGAACTTTGGCTTTTCAGACTCCTTGTCTGTAATTATGCTTTACGCTATTGTGAACAGGACAAATATTGACACGATTTTAAACTCCAGTACTTACATTTTTGAATGCTGGGCCTATAGTTTTTACCCAGGCAGATCTCCAATTAATTTTATGGCATCTTATTCAGTTTCAGTGGAAGGTTTTCCTCAGAAAAAAAAAAGGGATTTTTATGGTTGGCAGCAGAATAGATTGAGACAGTTCAGAGGAAGCACAATTTCATACAAAAATGAAAGTATGGGCAATTTATTACATTTACTGAATCTTTATGAAACGTTGTGAGGGTTTGGCTACCTTCATCATTTTCTTTCATAAAGATGCAAAGAAATAACCCAGAATAGCAGGGAAGGCGTGTGTCTTTGGGCAAAGGCACACACAGTATAGGAGGTGTGTACCTATACTTACCCTCACAGATATCCGTTTCTTAGCTATTAATCAAGTCTTTTATTATCTTGCAATTCTATATGTCACCCAACACTTCAGATGTGTATATAATTATATATTAATAGCAGTTTATAACAATCATAATTGAGTTTAGTATGAAGTTCTAAGTCTAAAAGACCGTCACCTCCAGGAAATGCTTTCTATGCTGTTTAACCTCACCACGATAAAAGCGAGAAGAAGTGGGGTTGAAAGGGAAGAAAAACATTGGTGAGGTAAATCTGGAAGCAAGAAAGGTAGGAAAGTAACGTCAGGACACTGAAAGCCCTTCTATTCCTCTTCCCTCGGTCATTGTGGCGGCCACATGGACAGTTCATACTGCAGTTTCCTATTGCTAATCAAACCGGCACATCAGGTTCAGGGGATTCACTGAGGTGTTTTTTTTCAAAGCCAGGTAATTTGCTTCATTCCTAGCAGAAGTGTAACGCCGTTGCCTGGGCCGATAGGTAGCGGCAGGCTAGGGAGGTGTTTACTTGGCTTATAAAACTAAAAGGCAGCCTTGCCACGTTCGGTGACCTCCAAAGTGAGCAGAATTGCAAACGGCGAAGACTGAATTGAATTCAGTACCCAGGATGCCACTAATGTTTTACGTGCATGATCAATGAGCAGAACTAGGACGTGAAAAGTGCTGAATATTCAGGGCAATGAAATTCTCTAACCCTAATTTCAAAGATAAAATACCACTTTCACTTTGACAAGACTGTTTTGGGTGTTTTCCAAGAATAGTGATGTACAAAAAGCTCATTAGAAACTTTAAATCGAATGAACAACCACTGTCCTTTGTCAGGCCCACAATTACTTAGGGTGTAATTGGTTACGTTCATATGACTTATTGGCTGTGGTGCATATAACACAATGAGCTATCTGTGCCAAATCATCCTGAATAGCTTGCACATTGTTATCGTAACCTTCATACTTCTTCTCCCATCCCTATAGTTTGTCGCTGCCATTTGAGGTTCTCCGCCGCACTTAGACTTACCGGCTTTGTCTGATTAAGTCCTGTGGAAACAGACCTTGCGATTTGAATGCTACGGAGACACAAAAGCATCAGGCACAGACACATCTTTAACGGAGCTGTCGGAACACTTCAAATATAGATTGTACACTCTCTCCAGAAGGGATCATTACAATCAGGCAATTAGGTGGACCCTGTGTGATACCACCTGTCTGAGTTATGGCAGGGAAGATGGATTTCAATCCTTCCTCTACCTATCCTTCACCAGCAATTCATCAAATGCTCACTTCGGGTTGCTGGCCCTTAAGACGAGAGCTGTAGAGCAGGTGATAAAAAGGGGTGTCATAATCTGTGAAATTTATGTCATTCTCTGTCTTAAAACCAGCTTGACGTCTCAGTGGCCTGTACTCGGGTTCAGTGTAAGTACTGACCTATTAAATCCCCTTGTAGTGTATCCATCCGTTGCGATAAATTCAAACCATATTTAACCTAAGATCAAATTTCTAAGTTTCTGCAGAGAAGGCCAAAAACCTACCGGACTCAAGAGCAGTTATTTGTAGACAGGAGATATTTTCTCAATAACCAAGAGGAACAATTCACCCAGGACAGTCATTGATTCATTTGAACAGAGGTGACCAGATCAAGAGGAAAATGTTGTACTCCACGAGGGAAGAAATTACATCCTTGCTGGCACTGCGTCACATCTTGTGTAATTTCTTCCGCTAATTTTTATTTTGAGCAAAATCACTTTAAAAAAATCTCACATTAGTTTAATTTTCCATCTATTTTTATGCAAATGTTTATTGTTATAAATTAACAGTAGAGGTTTTTCGAGGGGATTATCTAGTTGCAGTGAGGGGTTTTTTTCCAAACAATTTCAACTTTCCCTTAAAAGCCCATCTTTAAACTCCATTTTTATTACTACAATTCCATTGAATGCTAACAAGTGCGTTGACAGTTGTAGGGACGTAGCTTTCTAATACTACCTTGCAAGCAAAATGCCCTTTTTCTATCCGGATAACAACCTCCTTCTTATTGACATTATCCTTTTTCTACATCACAATATCCTGCGACACAGAAGAAGATGCAACACATACTTTTTTCTCAGAGATCTGTTACCACAACTAGATATTAACAAAAGCTTTCTGGGACAGTATTCCCTTCCTTAGAAGTCTCATACTCTGAAAATATAGAGGGTTAAGCACTTAACTGGAAAGATGGAAGCACATATATCTGGGAGCACTGATGATGCGGAAAGGAGATTTATGAAATTACAAAGCAAGAACACAGGTTCCGGTGACTCACATTTTGGAGAAGCAAATGGTGCTGTATTTTTACCACATCACCCACTTGAGCAGAATTTTAGGGGTTTTTCTCAGGTTTCACTATGCACTTTCTCTGGCCTGCGTGTTTTCCCTTTGGCTTAAATGAGGGAATTTAAAGTATTTGAACTCCAGACGGGGAAAATATGAGATAAATTTATCGGAATTAATGGTATTTTCACACATGGCAGGCAGTGCAATAATTATCTCCTGAACTCAAGATATCATCGTGATAAAATTGGAACCGGAAACCGCTTGTTTATTCTGAAAATTGCCTTCTACAAACAAACAGAAGTTTAGACCACAAAGACAGGTGATAAATTAATCCAAATCATAACCGGAGAATTAGGTGAGGCTCCTCAGCCAGAATAAGTCAAACCAGACCTGAAGCCATTTCAGATGTTTGCGAGCAGTGACGAAAGTTTGGTTGCCACGTACTAGACCAGCAGAAGTGACTGCAAGCTTGCATCGTGCAGCGGCGCAAAGTTTTGTGAGCTTTTCCCCTGTTAACTAAATCTCCCCATTGTTGAGAAGCAGCATCCTCAAAACCTGCTCTGATACACTACGATGCTGCTGCAGGGAATCGGGTGTATTTGGGCTGTGCTGCAAGGATTACACTTGCACGTACACAAAGGTGTCCCACAGAGCTCAGATCTTGAATGAGATGAGAAGTTTGAATTTATTCCTCGTTTGCTGTTAAGCACAAGTTGCAACATATGTGACGAGATCCATATCTCGCTCATTTTAATGTCTGCGGTAGAGCGTTGGCAATGGAGTTTGTAAACCCTGTCCTCATGCAAGTAGTCATACCTTATCTAAAATGTATCCATGCTGACCTAAACACTCAGGCTTACTTTCTGTTGTTCGTAATACTAAAACTCGGTTGCTCAGATGTTTGCAGGGTATAAAACTCTAGGAAGGGGAAGTATCGTCAAAGCGAATCCATTTGCAAATTCAAGATGACATTCACAGCAAAAAAAAAAAAGATCACTTACATTCACCCTGTTATTTCTCTAATGATTTTTAATGCCTTCTGAATTCCTTATTAGGAAGACGTACCTGATAGTTAAATAGTGCAGGACATTACATATGAATTATTGCCTTCTAGTATTTTGTCAAAAGTATAATTAAAGTAAAATAAACTAAAAGTACATTATGTGGGAGAAAAGCTAGTTTTACAGCTATTTATGCCTGTGGATATATTTACCTTATGTCTCTGATGAAATTTGTAAATGCAGGTGTGGTCTGATTATCGGGAACATTTTACATAGTCCACATTGACTTGCAGACAGGTAGAAATGTAGTTCTTCTCTTTGCTCTTACTCTATTTCCGCATCCCTTGAACACGTGTGCTCCATATTTGTTCTCTGCCTTTGGCATGGCTGGAGGACACGAGGCAGCAACACATCTGAACCGTCCTTTCCCTCGCCGTGCACCAAGATCCTCCTGACAGTGAGTAATGGGAACAGGGTTGTGGCTAAATTGCTCTAGAGATGACTGTGCAGCAAAGAGGATTATCTAGAGGTGGGTAACCCCGGCAAGAAAAAGTTCATCACATCAATAAACGAGCTTTTTTTTCTAAAAAAAATCTGGGCTGATGTACAGTCCCATCCATTGGGGTTTAGGCTGGAGCCTGGGTTGCGCAGAGCCCAGCTCTGCCCTTGCAAGGCCAGTGGCTCTCTGCTCTGAGCCCCAGCTCCCCCCACCCCGTGCAGTGGTAACAACGCATTTCTGCCCTATTTTTGGGTGACCATTCATAAATTTCACGCAAGTTCGTCATTAGGACATTTCTCACAGAGATGAGAGCTGAAGACACGCTTGTTTCTTATGGCGGCCTTTAAGCAAGTTTATATTTTATATAAGTATATTAAGGCATGAGCTTCTTTGATCTTAATGGTGTATGATGACAGCTGCAGGTCAGGTGTCTGTCCTGACGCCTGTACAAAATTTCAAGTCATATGGCGTTTCAAAATCATATATTTTTGCTGAGGTCTTTCTGGCATTTTAGTATTGGGTAAGGAAATAAAATAGGTGATGAGATTTAAGCCGCCTCCTTTGATATACGTAAAGCTGAGGGCCCACAGCAACACCAGCTGGCTTCGCTCCAGCTAAGGAAGAAGGAAATGGAGTAAAAAGTAGCAAAAAAAGATCTTACCTACAGATATAAGAAGTAGGATAAATTTCAAGTTCATGACACCTGATAGCAATGAAAATGGAGAAAAGTCATAAAGATCGTGCTGTCATTATCACATGCACCATTAGGATTAAGATGAGTAGTAGACACGCCAAAAAGCCGAAAGTGTAGGAATTTCTGGAGGGACAGATTACGTACAGCGCAAGTACATGCCACCTCATGCAACTGCATCTTAATCCTCACTGGGGCTTACAGGTACAGTTGTACATTCACACTTCATGACAATTTGACGTGGTTTTCCATAAATGATAGAGAAAAGTATCAGACAGAGTTTAAACTGCTTCTGATACGTGAAAAAGAGCTGTGAACGGAGGAGCGAGGATTTCTTACCGTGCCCTGTTGATCTACGCAAGTGAAAACCAGAGAGCAAGAACCAGAGGGCAGGTATTGCCACTGGCCAGTGAACATCCAGAGGGACAGAGTTTACTAAAAGATGCTGTGATGTGGGAAGGGTGAAGATTCCTGAGGAAGACGGCTCGTAAAGAGGAATACAGTCATAGAAAGGAAAGAAAAATAAGATCATTTTAAGAAATATCTGGGTCTCTGAGAGGTTTGCAGTTTTACTCGTCCTGTTCCTGTCATGATGCATACATTCTAGGGCATCTGCAAAAGTAAATATGAGGACAGAGTTCAGTGCTTAAAATAATCTTCACATGGGCAGTTATCTCCACAAGAAAGATTCTAGGAAAAAAGCTTTGCCTGGTAATCTACAGTTAAATAAGTTACTATTCACTGGTGGACTAGGATGACCTGATACATTGTGTACCACAACCAGAAACAAAACACTAGTTGGAAAAAACATGTTATTTGAATTCAGAGAGAACAGAAAAGGAAGAAGGTTTAAAAGAAAAAAAAAAAAAAAGAAAAAGAAAAAAAGAACCCACAAAACAAAGAGAAGGAAAAAAGAAGCCAGGAGAAAAGAGAAAAGTTGAAGGCTCTTGACTGTTGGTCCTCTCAAATTCCAGAGCACCAGTTTTAGAGACACCAGTTGAACAAATCCTTTCACGTCTGAAATAATGAAAAAAAGGCTTCTACTTAAATAATTGCTTAAAGTTTTGAACATAAGAAAATATTAATAAATGTATGTGGGGATGAAGGCGAGAGAAACAATACTACCCATACCACCACTGCACGCCAATTAGCATCTCCTACACAGCAGAAGAGAAAGCGGCAAGCACAGCAAGAGCCATAGTGACATTTCTCCCCGTCATGCATGTGCTATACCAAAAAACTCTCCTTGGAGGCAAAGCCCCAACAGGGTTGTCCCCAGAAAAATAGCACTGGACTCTTGGTACTCAGAAGCAGAGGGAATGCTGCAGGACTGGTCAGTAAACTGGTTTTGCCAAACACTTGCCACTGGCCGAGCAAGGAACTGGAGAGTTACTGCAGCACAAGAGGGGCTGGGGTCCTGCAGGCAGAGAACGTGATACCATTTCTTATGCCAAAGGCACGTGGGATTCAAAGTGTGATGATTTCTGACACACTGAGCCAAACTCGTTCCTGCTGTGGCTTCACCAGTGACAGCAGACTTCCATCAGGGATGAATTTGGACCACCGTCTGCAGAAATATAGTACAGGTGGAATGCTGGAGGAAGGAATCAATCTTCCTCTTGTTGCCCCAGGCAGGCTGAAGCTTGCTGCTCAGTTCAGTTCACGCACTGAACTTCAGAATGTTCACTTAGTAAGACACGCTATTACAAAAAAAAAAAAAAATATTAAAAAATTCAAATGAAAAATATGAAAAGTTTTGTTACCTAGTTTCCAGCACTTCAGAATGCTTTTGCAGGACGGTATTCAAAATGGATCTGACCACAGAAGTATTCCTGTGAAGGAGCAGCACTCCATTCCTGGTGGATTTCTCCAGCAATATCTTTTCTACCTGGCGGGTTTCTTTTTTAATACAGAAACTATTCACACTAAGGGATTTAAAACTAATCATTTTGCAAGCTGTTCTTAAACATACACACTCCTATGAGACTAAAAATAATGTTCAACCATACATTCTCTATCTACATAGTATCATTCTCTAATTACATGTCACCACAAGGGCATAAAAACACATGACATCCTACCTTTAACACTGCAAAGGTGGGCAAAACTCTGTCGTCTCAGTAGTCAGGATCACTTGGTGTTAAATTTTCATCTGTTCTGATGTTTATTTTTACCTGCATGGGCTTCCATGCCAGCATGTGCCCAATTCCTCCACGCTTCACCCCAGAACCTTTCTGCCAATTACTTGCTTGACCTTCTCCCTCTCCCATGTGGCAAGTTAATATGAAACTGATGCAAATAAAACTGAAACAGAACCCTGTCTTTGGATTTTTCCAATTAAAAAAAAAAAAAACTATTTTAAAAAATACACTTACTAAAAAAAGAACCAAAAAAATGGGGGATGAAAATTGTCATCTAGTTGTAACTATTATAGCTGTGGCTTGAGAAAAATCCAGCTTTTGTGGAAGAGATGTAAAAATAAGAAAAATTAAAATCTACATTTGTTTGAAAAGACACCAAACCAAACAACTTACCTCCTCTTACGAGACACTCATCCCTCCCTTTCTCAGGAAGGCAAGGGTACAAACAGAGCAATAATAAAATCAAATGTCCACTGCTTTAACTGATTGCACTGCTTGCTTTGGGCTTGTGCCCCCAGTTCGCTGAGTTTGCACAGAACCAGATGTGGATCCAGGATGTAAATCAGTGTGCAATCTCCTCCCAGTACTATTCCTCCAGAAGAAACAGTCAGACTTTGAGCAATAGGATCGTGAGGTTGATCTCATTCAAACCCTCTGTCCTTTCCAAGCTATGGGACTTGAATTTTGTCTTTGACATGAGTAAAGCGGAGCTCTTCCATGACTCATCGTTTTAATCAAACTACTCCAGTGCCTTCAGTGATGCTTGAACCAGTTTGCCCAGTGGTACACCAAAGCTCCCTGGGCACAACAAGCCACCTGGAGAAGCAGGCTCCTGCCAAACTGCGGTGGGAGCCGCCTGCCTGGGTGGAGGTGTTGGATGCCCAACCTGTTCCAAACCCAAGTGGCTCTGAGGGAAGCACAGCCTGGGGGGTGCCCGTACCACATTCGTTCAGTATCTCTGCAAAGATTTCAGCTGGCAAAGAGCTGATAAAGGACATCGCAAATAAAGCAGCTCAGGAGAGAGCTATCAGCAGGAAAACATAGTGATTCATCAATAAACACACGATCACGTCAATTTAAAATACTTGAGTAAAGTATCTAAATAGTCAACATCTATTAACCATTTATAAACAATACTGTTTGAGTTTATAAATACGCATGCATACACACCTATATATATACACATATATATGCACACATATATGTACACATATAGATACACTCCTGTGCGTAAATACATGCGAGTACATACAAAACAGATTGTCTGTTAAAGCTACATGGAACTTCTTTGTGTCTCTGAAAAAAACACCTGTCCAAACAAAAAATGCATGTGCTGAGTAAGTAGGATAAAATCTAGTTTTGCAAAACAGTTTGGTACAGGTGAATATATTCCCCAGCGAATATATATGCATATATATGTGCTACATTTCTAAGATAAGAAGCCTATTACATCTGAGATGGGTACTCACATAGTCACAGCCACAGACTGTTCCCAAAGGATATGCAAGCAGTAAACATTAAAAAGAATTTATTTTATGACTAGGTCACACCATTTAAAAGTTGCAAATGAACAATGTAGGTACAATCTCAGTGCATGCGCCTGTACCAGGGAGTATCGCGGCTCACCCTCACAAAACCCGAGCTGTCCAAATCATGGCTAGGCTCCATTATAATTCTTCTTCTCACTATGGTCATCATTTTTTATTCTCTGGTCAGAATACACACGAGACAATGAATTCACATTAAACAGCTTATTGATAGGGAACCCAGCCCATTACTTCCCCTCTGTATATACCAATTGAAAACACCTATTGATAAAGAAAATGTTTCTGCATACTTTAACAGAAAAATAGTACATTAATGCCGGAAGAATGCAGCTTCCCTTTTCAGATACAAGACAATGCAGTAAAATTGCCCAGAGAAGGTTTCTGGCCTCTGAAGTCATTTAAACCTCATGGGGGGAAAAAAAAACCACCGCAGAGCTGTGATTTAAAGAATTGGCTCACATTCCCCAAGCTACTGCCTTTCCATGCCCCTGTCCCTCCAGTCATTTGGAAAGGTTAGATTTGTGATCAGAGGCACTTCTTTGCAATCAGTATAAATGCTCACATTTACAGTGATTCTTTAAAACAGCACACGGCCTTGAGAATCAGAGTTTAAGCGCAAGGGAAAGTGTGCTAAAAGACTTCATAGCCCAGCACAAAAGAGATCACATTGACACTATGTAAACCTACATTGACCCTGTTTATAAGAAACTCAAGAATGATTTTCAACACGGGCTGTTACATTTATCAAAGCTTTTACAGGTTCTTTCACAGTATTCCACTACCAATTTGAATTCCCTACATGAGCTGAGATTTCCAGAAATGAACAACATTATTAATCCTGTTATGATTAAAATACACAATAGTTCCCAAATAAAAACAATATTTTTACATCTTTCCCTGAGTTTTAAATACGTATTTTTAGATTCCTATATTTCAAAATATGATTTCCTAGAAGACGGTTAGTAGTTTTTCCCGTGGCTAAGTACAAAACAATATTAGCATCTCTGGCAGAAAGCCCCGGTAATTGGTTTGACAATTAAAAACACAAATATCAAACCGCTGAGGGAAGATTACCCAGGTCCAGTAATTTGCAGATTTGTTTAGCAGGACAGGATGCTTAAGGGCATTAAACAAACAGCATAAAATGTACTATGTAATGGCAGTGACATTTTCAGCTATCATTATTGTAAGAGGCAACAAAATACATATTGTCAACTAACATACCTGCAACGGCCTGTGTCCTCAAAGCATTTGTTCAAAGAAGACGATTTTAGAATCGTCCCAGATATTTGGGGCACAAGTTCCTTTACTTGAGAAAATTCAAAGACGTACACGAATCCTGCCTTTTTGATAGAGAGCTCTTTGTACTGTTTTGATCATAACGGTACTCTAAAATACGTAAATGGCAGCTCCAGGGGCTGAAGACCCATAGTCTGCACTACCCCCTCCAGCTTCTCCACCGCCGGACACCAGCATACCAAAATGCACGGGTGCAAACGGTGTCTGTTGCTCTCTTGCCAGCACCCACATTGACACACCCACAAAAACCAGTTCAAAACCTGTGCCTCCTTCCTTGGGCTTCTCATTACTGAGGATTTCAGTACCTGCAATATCTTTTCAACCGTTCCATCTCCAGGAGAAAGCCATTCCAGTCAATAAAAAGAAAGAAAGGTGAGATGCAGTCAGTACAATCCAGAATCCTACCTGCAGATAGTCAATCTACAAAGACAGCCTAACCAACTGCTCCATCACATTTTCCTCATGAAGAAATAATTCACAAATAACAGTAGCAGAAGAAGAAAGATTACAGTTCCACGGGGGGGAAAAAAATCCAAGGAATTCAGCTAAGAATATTGCACACAAATGAAAAGATATTTTGTTTCCTCCATTTAGACAGAGCCAGACAGTGCCTGACAGAAAAAAACCCACAAAACCCACTCAGTTCAGTCTCTAAAGAAAGTAAAGCAGGTCTAGCTTTCCAGTTTATATTTCTACCCAATCCAAAAGGGAACAGAAATAAAATGTTTTTTGTCTCTCATATGTGCTACAGGAATGTAACAATCTGGTCTAACTAATGTTAGGGATCAAAAATGCTTTTACAATTACTGTTTGGCATATAGATGTTCGTTTCTCGACCAGTCCCTCTTTTTACTGGTATATCACTGGCAGTCTTTTTGCAGCGCTTTTGCTCTACTACTCATTTTTCTTATACTGGTTTTATACGCCTAATTCNTCGTTTCTCGACCAGTCCCTCTTTTTACTGGTATATCACTGGCAATCTTTTTGCAGCGCTTTTGCTCTACTACTCATTTTTCTCATACTGGTTTTATACGCTTAATTTNTATACTGGTTTTATACGCCTAATTCTCAGTGTGGCGGTATGGGTTGTTTTATGCTCTTTGCTAGTGATGTCTCTTTAAGTAAGAAAACACTGGCAGTTCTAGGTGCCTGGAAAGGTAACAGCCAAACTGAACACAAACCCTAGTGGTCCACATCTGCTGTGGACAATCTGTGCATCTCCCTTCCAGCCATCGGAGCAGCATTTTGTTTTACTCCACCAAAGTATCTGGTCCCTCAGTTCACATCAGATATAAAGTAAGTCTCACTGCTGAGATTTTCCTGGGCTAATGAAAATAATCTCAGTTGTTTCATGCTGTGAGATTCAGTTTCTTAAATATCAGCTCAGCCCGAGGACGGGGTGGGGTGGGGATACAGAGCATCCTCTGCACGGTCTACTGATCTGCGCTACACAGCGCAAGCCTAGTGCATCACGGCTGATTAAGGATCCTGACTGCCAGTCTTATGAGAAACAGTTAAGGAAGGAATTGGGGGAAAAGATGTAAGAAACTCAAGGGGGGGGAATTGGGGGAAAAGATGTCAGAAACTCAAGGGGGGGGGGGAGGGGGAAGGATGAAAGAATAGAAAGTGAAGTGTGAAAATAGCACAGACAAAAATATAAAGGGGCAAAGAGAGTGATGAGTCAGGTGAGCTACGAGAGTGAAAATTACCTTGAAAAGAATTAAAGAACATTAGAGTTTGGAAAAGGAGCATATTTTAAAGATCGCACTCTCACTTTGGTTTGGGAGAATCTTGTTTTGAAGAGAGAGACCGAGATTAAGAGTTAGGAGAGGTAAATAATGAGTCCATGTCTAATTTACTAATAAACTAAAGCCAATCACCAACCCAACTAAACAGCTTGTAATTCAGTTGGGCTCCTCTGTAAGACTACTGTAAGATTAATAAGGGGCGTCTGAGACTTACATTTCAGTTACCTAACTCTTAATTGTCCTTGCCTTGCCTCTCTACCTATGCAGCAGACCACTTTCATATAAGGCTGTATACTGCCCTCCACCTCGGAGGCTGTACACCACCTGATCCTAAGGCCAGCAGGATACCCCTCTTTCTGCGGGGCACGGAGTCCATATGCTTTTCATCCATCATTAGTAGGAGCCTATTTAGACATCAGCAAGATGGTTAAAGATTTGAGGTCTGCTCGTCAAGATATAGATTCAAAGGCCCATCTTGCAAAGATCAGGTTCTTTCTGAATGCGAGGTACTGCACACACAGAAGTTGTATCAATCAGATAATTGACGGTCGGCTAACAATAATTACAATAACTGGGTGAAAAAGTATACAAGGCACAGGAAAAATTGTGCCTTTCTAACTCACCCTCTATCTCCAGCTCATACTCTCAAAATAAGAGTAGTCTGCTCCCTCAGAGTACTAAAATTTTCATAGGATGAGAACCACAACATGCCAGCCATAGGGACCAGGATGCCAAAGGTGAGAAAAAAGAAATGGTAATGGATTACAGACATGAGATGACAAGAATTCTCCAAGGGACCTATTACTCCACTGCTGGCTGGCCTACAAGGACGCTCACTCTGCTACTACATCCAAGGGCAGACAAGTCATGTCAAGTCCAGCAGCTCCTGCCAGCTCACCTCCTTCCCCCGCTGCTGCACCAGGCTGCCCAGGAGCCACCAAGCCATCACTTTCCTGCAGGTATCACGCAACATCCTTGCCAGGCAGCTCCAGTACTGCTCCCATGAAAAACACACATTGATCTTCTGGGCACCCGTACCACTGGCGCACTTCATAAATATGCATCTGCTCAACTCACTTGTAAAACAGATGATTGTTTTTATTTTTAAGAAGAAACTCTGCGGCATAATTTTAATAGGAAAGTTGTAGAGGCACGGTTTGAACGGGGATTCCTCCAGCCCCTGATAGGACTTAAACCACGGTAACACTCTTGCTCAAAGGTAATAAACTCTCCAAAGCAGGCACTCTGTCTTCCTGCGTTAAGAACAACACTCTGAAAATCTCAGGTATTATCTATTTCTAAGAAAACACTTATTAATAATCTATATTAAATCATTCAGACATTAGATTTTGTCCATTTTATAAGGAAAATTGTGGTTTCTGAAAGAAAATGAAAAGGATTTTACCCTACCTAGACCAAGGTTTCAGGTGGGTATCTCCACCATAAATAACACTTAGAAGTTAAAAGCCGTTGCTTTTCTGTTAGGACAAATGAGGTATTTATTTGCTTGAAACGCAATCATTAGGGTCTCCAGCAAAATCCCAGACTCTGGTGCTGGAAATCCAAGGAAAGAGTAACTTTATCTTGTGCATTTAAACCTTTGCGTTCATAACTTCTGAAGAAAAGAGATTTGGGGGTTGGCGATTTATAAATTTTTTTCCTCTTTATTTGCAAGAGGTACAGCCTGCATTCCGCTTTTTAAAATTCAGAGAGGCTGCGAATATTCTCCTGAGCCCTATGTCCCTGCTGTTCATGATCAAGAGAGACAGTAGGAGGGCTGGAATTCTCGGATTTCTCCAAGAGTGAAGATGTTCCTTACTTATTACAAAGGAGGACGAGAAGCTGCCCTACCACTAAAACTTTCCCACATTGAAACTAGAGTTGCAGCACATCTGCAAAATGTTTATTTGTTAGTGTAATTCGTCCTCATAAGCAAGCTCATTTGCTCGATGTGACACATGAAAACACACACGCAAATTTAACCAGGAAAACTGGCACAAAATCTGCTATAAAGCACAACGAAAACAGGTAGCGGGCCCTGGTAAACAGCATTCACCCACAGTGGTTTCTTCTGTCTTTCCTCTCTTACTGAAGGGACAGGAAGGATTTTTGAGAAAATTATCAGGACAGATAAGTGTTTCCCTCTGTTCCCTTCCCAAATCCCTGTAATCATGTTTGGTGAAGTGCAATTTCCAAAAGGCCAAATCCCTACTGAAAGTGTCATCTGCTGCCTTGTTGTTTGTTTGTCTGTCCTTCACCTTCTTCCTTGCATATAATTTATGTGCTTCTTTTCTGCAGCCTACAGAACGCTCATCCTCTTTTCTAAACCCTGGAGCAATTTGACATTTTCAGCTATGAAGGCAGCCTTCCGATTCTTCTGCCTCTGAAACTGACACATTTTTAGTAGTCACATTTTCTTTTCCCCTCCCTCCTGATTTATTCTTCTCCTCGATTTCATTCCTCCCCCCACTTCCACAGGACCTGCTTTTATATAGATGACATCTGTGTATCCAAGAAATCCTCAGTCGCTCTTTGGTGCTTGGAAACACAGTCATCTATTTGTCAGGATCACAAGCCGTCTCCTCCATTAGAAGTACAAACTTACATTTCAGGCGAACAAAGTCTTCTCTCCCTTCAAGGCAAGGAGCAGACACACCATATCACGTAGTGGCCACAATAACTGATCATTCTTTCTCCTTTTTTATGATTGACACAAAAATGTACTTACCAGAACTTAAATTCCCAATAGGAATGTTCCTATTAACTACTCTGTATTTATTACTCAAATGTTTGCTGTTGCAGCATTTAAACTGGATCAGTCCCTTCCTCCAGTAACTCAGCAAACTCACTAAAGTAAAACTCAAATATTGGATCAAGGTCTCATACCTCAAACAAAACTTTCACGGATCAAAGCTGAATTCCTAAATTTGGTCATAGGAGACCTGCTATCTTACTGACACAAAATGAAACCCATCATCAAAACAAAAGGCCAACATTTTAATCTGCAAAAGTCCTATCGTTACCATCAAAAGTTGTGATTTTGGACTTGATGCGTGTTCCTTTGAATAATTCATAATTGACTTTATCAGGACAATTGCTTTTATCAAGGCTAGAATATGCTCTAAGAAATATCTGCAATGACTCAAATCAGAAATTCAATGATTTTATGGAAAAGGTGTGTGTAAAATATATTAAAAAAATAATAATATTACAGTTAAACTCCAAAGAGATTTCGGACAGGCACAATGTAACCGTACCAGATAGAACTTGAGCTGAATTCATTTAAGCTGACACCCCCTTTCTCGCAAAAATAATTTAATAAATTATTCTGTCCTCTTAGTTCAACACTGTTAACTTGCACAATGGTCATACACTTTGCAAATCCTCTATCAATTAAAATCTACTGCAAATCACAGCAGTTCTGAGCCACTCAATTGTCATTTTGCCTCCTCATTACTAAAATGTGCTACCTGTATCTTAATTAGTTATTCACATACATACTCTGAAACCTTGCTTGTTCCCTTTGGAAATCATCGTCTTCACCGGGATAAACTCATCCATGATAGATAACAGCTCTGTTAGCACTCGTAATCCAGATCAGATTATTAGATTAGGACTGAACGTGCATTAGTATAATAAGACAGAAATCTATTCCAAATAGAGTGCAAACAAGCTCTACTTTAGGAAATAAATGAATGCAACTCATCTTTGAGTACACCATTCAGTAGAAAACAAAGATGTTCTGCTGAGAAAGCCTGGAGGAGAATGCGATTTGTGGAATGGGCAGAGGTCCAGAAAGCATTACGTCTTGCTCATCCTTTCCTCCTTTCTTCATAATAAGATCATCTCTAAAAGCCAACATTCACGTATACACTAATTGTAAATAAAAATAAACCATCTGAATTTTTGCTATCATGCTGTAAAAAGATCCTACTCTGCTTTGGATGCAGTATATAAACAGTGGTCCAATTTTTTCAGTTTCCTGGAATCTTTCTTTCATGAATTTGTGCAACAAAGGCATGAACCTTACGCTAAGCCTTTCCCCCATAACTGTTTCCAGGGGGTTTTGCTTCAGGATCTTTCTGTTCCATTCTATAATCTCTTCTGCCCCAAAGGGACTCTTCCAACTCTTTATCCTTGCTCAAGTTAATAGGGCTCAGAGGATTTAGCAGAATAATTCTTTGTCTCCAGGAAGGGCTCAATAGTTTCAAAATGGGATGACCTAACGATACACCTTTATTCACTGACAAATTTCTTGCTCTTCTCCCTTTCTTAGACCAAAATGCAAAATTCAGCTCAATCCATTTTACTCCTAGATCCATTTTTCAGGTTTACAAACTCCCAAGAAAGACTTCAGAGCTGCAGTATCTTTGGCTGAGATGTACGACAAGGAGTGCTTCCAGCTCCTCAGCTCACCTTTTTGGTTCAGTGTTGGGGTTAGAGCTCTCCTCTCCCTGTGTTTTGATTTCTCTGGGCAGGAGAGCCAGGCATACGTGCTGGAGAGAGCCATGGCATGCTCTTGCAAGTCTTCAAGCAAGAGAGCACAACTGTTAAATGTCTGTCCTGCGGTCTAAGTATACCCTCTGACCACATAAATCAGACAGAACATCAAATATTCTTTGAATTAATATCTTGATTTGATGATAGATGAAGACTGAAAACAGCAGGGAAATGGAAGTTTTACTCTGAATTTCTACTATGTGTCACTTCTCCCAGTTAAAAGTTGGGGAACTGGTCTGTAAGCACCCGCTATTTGAGCAGCTTCCCCTCAGGCAGCCAGATTGGCTCAAGAGATCAGAACTGCCTTCACGAGCCAGAAAAAAATAAACACTGCAGAAGTGGATGGCAGCATTCAGACTGCAATGTTTTCTCATCCTCCTGCACTTTCTCTCCGTACATGACTGTGCTGGCCTGGGATACAGATCCGAAGGAAAGTGGAGAAGCTTGAACACCTCAGACTTTGACCAGGCAAGTATATATGTTTGAACACCTAGCAAGCGGTTATATAAACAGGAGTCGATGGCATGTCTACCTTGCAGACAAGGCACTCGAGCTGTCATCATCTAGCTGCCTTGTAAACCCTTGCTGGCTACCCTGGTAGCAAGAAGCTCAGTACAGACTGCAAAATCCACCAAAGAGCAAGATAAATTAGCCTGCACGGAGCTGCATTTTCTCTTGAACCCATCAACAAGGCCTTCCAGGACCTCCAGGCTGCCTTTCCTGGTGAGCTTCCATAGTTCAGACTCATTCATGTATCTTCCCCTATCCTGAAAACAGGAGGCTTGCAGACCTGGTGCGACTTCCGTGCAGAATTATTCTTAATTCTTTTGGAATCCCTGCTAGCCAACCAGACTGCTTTTCTAATTTTAACGCATTTTATAAAACTCTCTGTGGTTTGCAGCTTCGTTCGGATGGATCAGAATCTTCTAGTGTTCTGCTTGCAATTCTGCTGGAATCTTACGAGGAAATTGAAACCCGACTTGAAAAGGGTATTTCAACTACCAATTAAACATCGTGAAAAGATAGGTTAATCTCAACAGACCTCAAGTTGACAAAGTCATTGTTTAATGTGTTTAGATATAAAGATAAAAGAAATTTGATAACAGCCATAAGGTAGTTCCAAGAATATCGTTACCATGAAATAATTACATCCCAACAGGATTAGAGGTAATCAGCCACACTGTGTCTCAGTACACCTCGGGGGGTGATTATCTTACCATAACAACACCACCCATTGTGTTTCGTTGCTTAAATGCGTTCTGATAAAATAACATAGCTTTAAAGTTTGTGTAGCTGTTTGTGTCAGCAGAGGAGCAAGAAAATTATCGTCATAGAGTATTTTCTTTTCCCAGTAACTTTGTGTTTTAAAAAATTTAAATCCCATTGGAAATTCACAAACACATTCATTACAAAAATATGTTCAGCATTTAGATTGCAACATAAATAATCAAAATTAGGACATTCAAATTTATCTTGGCAGGCTGTACGTTTTTCACGCTGCTATGACTTTAATTTGTGTCACCATTTTAATGTTATTTAAATATGGAATTTTACTTAATGTGTTTATGAATCGCTAGAACGAAAGAAAATAAAGAAGTGTTTCATAGAAGATTATGAGCCACACAGAATATTATTTATTTACTTAAATGACCAAAAAATAAAGTAATAAATCTTAGTCTCTCAAATAAATGAAACTATTATGCCTGATTTAACGTATTTATTTATACTAATAAAAAATAATATCTCCACAGGTATTACTTTGCTATTATTTGTTATGCGCTGTCAGTGTGTTAGGTAAATATAAAATCAAATAAAAATGTATGACATAAACAAAAGCTCCACTGCGCTACTCTATATAGTATAGTAGTACGGCACCATATGGATTCTGCTGTTTTCTTAAATCTGTGCCTGGCAATTGACAGTATAGGTCAGCTTGGAGAGCGGAACATTACAAGCACCGCGCTGGGCTGCTGAGCTGTCAAGCCCAGTACCCGCCATACAGTAATCACAGGTGAGCGATATTGTCTATCACTTATTTATCGTTACAGACAGATCTAGTGGTGACAGCTTACTTGTTCTGCAGATATTCACGTGATTCGCGTGATCAAACCAAATTGTCCCAATACCTTTATTACTTGAATATAACATTGGCACTTAGGCTAGCAGTCCAAACTTAAGAAAAAACCCGACTTATTCTGAGCACACGAGAAGCCTTGGAATTGTAGAGGCATGCCGAGCGCAAACAATAAATTACAAATGAGAAGAGATTTATCAAGAGCAGCTACTACTCAGAGAAAGATCATGTTTTGGTCTTCTTGACCTTTCTAAAGACTGGTTCTCTGGCTTATTACTAAGAACTTTAAAGACTATTATAAATGGTTGACTCAGCTATTCCAGAAATGAATTATGCAGACTATAAAGGGAACTTAACTGACCTCATATACTACCATCTTTTGAATTACTATTTTGCTTTTAATTAAAAGTCAAAGGGAAATTAAAATGGTTATCTTTATGACTGCTTCAAGGAATTTTAAACCCATAAGTGAAAAAAATATAAAAATTTGCATTTTTATAGCACATTACTCAAGAATCCCAGAAAACAGCTAATCTATGGGATCCCCATTTCACAGATAAGAAAACTGAGGATGGAGACAATAAAGAAAAAGTCCACCCAGAAAACTTACTGCCTTTTATAAACATCAACTTCTTCCACTAATGTATCCTGAGACTATGTTCCATTAGTAATGACTACACTGTGTCATTTTTACACTAATTTCCACTAGTAGAACTTGTCCTTCAAGACCACTAAGATTTCAATGTTTAGTAAGCCAAACTGCAAATAAATAATGAAACCATCCTTCTCCCACATGGCACTATCTCCTTTCATAGGACCCCTCTGAATTCATCTATTTTCTGTTCATAGGGAGAACATCTAAATGAAGGTGCTAATGCTGTACGTTTGAAGATAATCAAAGCTGAAATCAAAGAACAAAATGTCTTACTGTGAAGGCATCATTCAATTTCTTCTGTGCCATTTCGCAGACAAAGAAATAAAAGCCTCTGCACTATCAATAGGGCTTTGTTTTAACTCTGCATCACAGAGATTTGTAAATCTACTGTCATAACTGCTCCAAAAATTCTTGTACATTTAGCCAAAATCAATGATTATATTAGAGGTTTCCAAACGATTACAATTGGTTTTAATTCTGCAAACTATTTATTTTGAGGGACAATCACTGCTATTTAAATCTCACAGTGGAACTCGCACATACGCATGAAACAAAGAAAACATTTTGCTTTACCTGTTTGGTTTTTTCTAATACCGGTAACTGCATCAGCATCTGAAATCAACAGCTATTTTGGGCATTGTATGCTTTTCATCAAATTGCAGTCGGCAGAAATACTTTCCCTAGTACTCTCCAAAACTCTGATATACGTGTCATAAAAATCTATTCAGAATTCAATATCCACATTAGTACTGGTGCCATTTGGGAATATATCATTCCGACAAGGACTCAAAACACTTACATAAAGGATGACTGGACGAGAAAGATTTCCTTTCTAGTTAGGCGCAACAGGACAGATCTTAGTCTGCTTCATATCTCCTTGCAAGAGACACAACGGAAAAAAAAATCAAGCAAACAAAAGAAACAAACAAACAAAAAAGCTAATGTAATTAGCTACTTGGAAATCCCTCGCAAGGACTGGAAATCCTGGGTGCCCAAGGACAAGATGGGTGGTTGGGGGGACTCAGAGCCCCAGCCACTTCTGGGTTCCACAACTTCTTCGAGAGCCACACCACCAGGTCAGAAATTGAGGATGAACTAAAGCAAATATCAGAGGCTCAAAATCCTACCCTCTGCTGGTTTAGGTAACCAGGATGTACAAGCTTCTTCATGAACTAACCAACCTCTGTCTGATGCTGACTGTGGTCTGTTCTCTTACTGCACCTGCTGGAGTATTCTACTACCGTTATTACTCCATATTCAGCATATTACTCTGATCCTTCTTTAACAATACTTCTCACCTTTGAGCCTCCCTATCAACTACAACAATTTTAAAATGTCCCTTAGCAGACAGAAGGAACTGGGAGAAGGAGGGACTCTTACAACTCCGCTGGCACCGTATTTCACTTTGCAGAAGCAGGCTCAAGCCTCTCCTCTTTCCATGCCAGAGGTGAGTAAGTTTCTCTGTTACTCTTTTAACTCATCTGCCTGCCCATCCTAGCTTCTGATCTCCCTCACACTGTCTACATTTCCTTCTTTATTCTTTTCCTCAAGCCATTACTGTGCAGTAGTCCCTCCCCTCAGTAGAAACCTGTGAGACTTCCACTTTCACTCGCCCCTTTGTTTCTCAGGTGATCATTTTTCTTCCTAAGTTCTTTGAACTTCTTGTCTACAACAGCTGATCAGAGTTGTTCCTTTCCAGTCTCAAACTAGACCCAGTTCAACCTGGTTTTTAGCTACCATTAACTTAGCGTTAATGTAGTCTCTTGGCTCATCGTTTGAATCTGGAGTGATTCAAACTTGAATCAGTTTCCATTCTTCTGCTGCTTCATTTGTGAGTGACTCCCTCCCGCAACCAGCCTTTCACTTGAATTCTTGTCTTCCTTTGATTCCCCTGTGACGCTGTCACCTCCCAGTTTTCATTCCGTTTCCTTCTGCACTTCTTTAATGAGCCTTTCTCTTTAATGAGCCTCTTCCAACTTCCTATGTGGTTCCACAAAGTTGCATGCATCGTCACCGCTTGTGCTCCCAGCTCACTATCTATTCGGATAATGCCATCAAAAATACAAACTTAGTAATCACCTTCAGGCTAATGTTTCACAGAACTACTTCTCTACTTAGATAGGTGTTCCTAGGCACTCTCTCCGGCATCCTTTACGTGCCAAGCAGTCAGCCAAAGGCCAAGAAGTTTTCAAATCAGTCCCATAGGATCCTTACTTCCAATACAGATACAAGCAGTATCTCCACAGGCTCGTCACGTGCGCATCATCTTTGACTCAAACCTTACTCTGACTTCTCACATCCAGGCTGATTCCAGGAGGTCCTTTCTCTTACCTGAAGGCTTTCTTGTGCATCCACATGATCGGGCTTTCATCTTGGATCCCAGCTGCTGAATAAAATAAGATGGTGCTCTGGACCAGTATAACTCTTCACATTACCATTGTCTGAAGACGAGAAGCATCAGCTTCAGACAGTACTCTTAGCGGAGGAGAGATACACAGTTCTTTAAGATATATATTTTGTTTGTATATAATACAACTTGTCAGATCAACAGATGCCCCAGACACCCCAACGTTTTCTCTGCTGAGATATCTGAAAGCTGCATCTTGTTACCAGAACTTTATTTTAGTGTTTTATCTCTTGCTGGATATTTCTTCATATGATGTGAAAAAATGAAGCTTTAAGAGTGAAAACACACGGACTCCCTAAACTCAAAAGCTTCCCAAAAGATTCCACAACTGTAAACAGCAATAGTGGATACTTTTTTTTCTCCTCATTTGATCCAGCATGAGTCTCTTCCCAGCGCTCGCTGCTTATAGTTTTCCTCTCAAAATAACAAAACTTGTTTTGGAGGAAAGAAGCACTTAGAACTGCTGTTAACATTTCCTCAGTATTCTAATGAACTTAATAAGCTCCCATGATGCTTCTTACAATGTAGAGAAACCTTCAAAAATATTAAAGTGGCTGTGTTTACTCCAGCAGTAAGGAGCATTCCAGATGACTGGTGCGATACATCAATATTACACGTGTTCTCTTAGTACTGGAAAGGAACTCACAAGAGGAAACAATTATTCACTTTGAAGCTTTTTAACATTTTTGAACGTGACTCAATTACAATATTCTGCCTGTACGTTTATGTTTTGTTTCACCTGAAATATCACCTGATTTATGATGAAACCATATTTTCTCACCCAGTTCTAATTTCATTTATGCTGCACTCAGAATTTCTCTATAATTTAGTGGAAGTTGCAGTTTGACACTGTTTCTCTGACACCTAAACTAGCTCCACAAGCTAACAAAGTCCCCTGACTCTGCCAAGAGTTTTGAGATAAAGAACTCTCATGAGCATTTTTCCNAAAAAAAAAAAAAGTAAAGTTAAAAAAATAAAAGTTTACATGAATTACTAAAGTAAAAGCATAAATATCCGCATATCCTATTTCCAAAACTATCCTTAATTATAACTCATGCGATATATACAATTTCATGATATATGCATCAATAATTCCATCTCTTAAATACTAATTACATAGATAACATTGCATATTAGGTATGTATTATATTATTTACATATAATTGTCTGGAGTATTCTTAGCATTACGTAATTAATTATTTGAGGCACGGTTTCACCTGAAGTTAGCTTGTTCTCACTATCAGAGCAACAGATGGGGCTTGGCAAGGCTCAGTCCCTGCCCACTCCCAGTTCTGCCAGTGCCTCGCAGGTTGATTTAATTAGGAAATCACCTCGGTCCTGCAAGCTTCTCCTTCCCATCTATAAAAAGCAAATGCACTACAGCCCTCTCTGTAAGGCATTTTGAAATCATAGGATGGTTTATGTTGGAAGGGACCTTAAAGACCATCTAGTTCCAA